>CM052269.1:6451465-6711675 GCA_028455795.1 Lasioglossum marginatum
GAAGGGGAACCGAAAATTGAGAAGCGGGTTGCCTTCCGAAGGGGAACCGAAAATTGAGCATCAAAATCAAAGTCGACGATGATAGTATAACGGCGGAGAGCACGGCGTGCTCGCTCCTGCAAAAACAACCGCGGCCGTTAATTAATTCTGTACGTTATCACTTAATTAACTAATTCGGCCGGGCACGCGTTAATTGCTCGTTTCGAAGAGCGAAGTTGAAACCGTGTCTCGATATAACGATTGGTCACGTCGGATCACGTGCGCGACCTATTATTCCAACACCTTGACAACCGGGGAACAATGAGACGTGCTTGATTTAATAACACCGGCGAAACTGTCGGCCGATTATACCGTGTCTGAGCGAACCTAAGTCTGCGTCACTGAGCCCTGGTACAGTGATTAAGGTCGATCGTTTAGCCGGCTGGACAATCAGCGACAACACGAAAATCCCGTTCACAGAGTAATTGCGATTTAATTATGATCCGTCCTGTTCGACAGCCATTGCGTCGAGAGTTTGTTTGCAACAATTTGGAACAGTCTGTGGAACGAACGTGGGGCTGGAGAACTGTTATCATAGCAATCTCGGTTCTTGAGAACCTTCGTTCCCAGTAATTGCTATTGGCAACACAAATTTCCAAGTAGTTTATTTATACGGAGCTCCTTTGTTCATAGTTATTTTCATATGACACCTCTCCCAAAATATTCGCGACATTTTTCCGAGTAAAAGGAGCACAAACATGATATAGTTTGGAGTATGCGTGCTCGTTTAATCCACGATTTAGTAGAACTTCGATTATCCGAACCAGTCAGTGAAGCATGTGTTCGAACAATAGTTCTGTTATATCTAACTGCAGTGCTAGCTTAAATCTTCACCGATTTGTACAATGAATCAACATACGTGGATCGCTTCAGATTGAACTATTGTTATCGGTTCGGATAATCAAGGTTTCACTAAATCGTGGATTAAACGAGTAAATGCGATCCAAAGTGTGTCGTGTTTGGGCTCCTTTTACTTAGAAAAACGTCGGCAGTATGTTGGTAATTCAATCTAAAGAGTTTGAAGCAATGTTTAAGCGGTATACTGATGGATTAAAAAATTGATAAATACTGCCAAAAATAGAATGAAAATTCTGGAATTGCGGTTATCGATATACAAATTTAATGTTTGCCACAATGCAATCTGCAAAAAAAGAACATCATCCTGAAGCAACAAAAGAGCTTTGGAATATCGTTTTCTGAAATTTCTTCTCTGGGTAAAATGAAGTTCTACAGCCTCCCGCTCTTGAATTGTTTTCGCCGACAATATTTACGATCAGCCCGCGAGTGTTTACGCGAATTTCCATTTAGATGTTAATGTTCGTTAACGTAAACGTCTTGCTGGACGTTTCGCAGGGACGAGGCCGCGCGGCGAAAATGCGCAGCGATCTCCGCAGTCTATTTACGAGTTGATCATACCGTGAAAAAGTAATTTAGTAAAAGTTTTTCAGGTCTGCGGGCGCGGGAGGATGGGTCGCGACTGTTGTGAAAGTGGTTTACAATCAGCCGCTGTATATCGGCCACCACACCCTGACTTCCATCGCAGACGCGGCGAATTACGCGGTATAAACGGCTATTTTTCTGCTTGAATGCCATTCTCTCTTCGACAATTTTTTTCAGGAGAATCATCCAACCTTTTGCGTTGGGATTTTGCGACCACATTTGTGGACATTCGATGTACGTACATTATTTTTTTCAAATGAAAATCAGCGAAATTACATGAATTATATTGTTTTTTATAGAGTATGTTTTATCAGTTAACTGTTGCCATGAAAAGCAAAAAGTGCTTCGTTCTTAAAGATTGTACGAAATTGTGATTAAATGTTTGTGTTCCACGCGAGCTTAATCAAATTCTAATCTCGTTAAGTGTTAAGTTGACCGATTTACGGTGATGTAAAGTTCATGGTCAAGCTTCCACCCTTTTTGCAGGGTAAAAGAACTACGATTTTTCATGATTTTTAATTACGGAAAATTGAAATTTTCCTGATTTTGAAGTAGGTGGAAAAGCGTGATTTTGAATAGGGTGAAACATTGAGAATTCCTCCATTTATAATAGGATAAAGAAATTTTCATAATTTTTAATAGGACAAAAAACTGGGACTTCCAAGATCTTTAATGGGATGGAAAACTGTATTTTTTTACTATTTTTAATTGGATGAAAAATTTAGATTTCCAAGACTTTTCATGGGTGGAAAACTGCAATTTTCACGATTTTTAAAAGGAGAGAAAACTGGTTTTTTTACAATTTTCTAAGGCGGCAAGAAACTGCAATTTTTACTATTTTTAATGGGGTAAAACTTGAGATTTTAATTACATTCTATTGGTTTGTTGCATATTCAATGTGCAATTTTTAAGATTAACGTGAAAAGCCTACACACAAACTTTTCCCAAATAAAACTACTTGATCGAGCACTATTACAATCAACATATTCTGTCAAATTACAAATTTCTTGATCTAGAGACTATGATAGTATTTCTGCATTCTAAAATCTATTATCTGACGATATTCAATCAAACTTTTCCAACCACTACCACCTTCCAAACATTACGCTAGAGATCATGGTCCTCGCAAGAGCCGCAATCACGAACCCATGAATTAAAACACAAAACTCCATTAAAACAAAAGCTTGCAGACTACAATAGCCTTTCCAGATTAGAAATTTTCATTTAAAATTTACAAAATCGGACATGTCATATGTATCAAGCTAATATAGACTATTAACTTACGATTCTCAAATCAAACAAGACCCACTCGATCAAGCTTTTCAAATCATAAGCTTTCAAACATCACGCTAGAGACGACGGTCCTCCCACCACGAGGACCTCCAAAAATCCGCAACCCCCTAACTGGCCCATCAATCACGAGCCCAGAAAATAAAATGCGAGGACCCATGGACTGCAAAGAGAAGTCCTATGACAACACAGTTGCAGAGACACGATGGGAGCTAATCGAGGGAGTGTTGGTGCGAATGTTGTGCGAAAGTCACCTGGAAGGTGCATCACGCTGATCCCTCCTCCATCCCTCGTGTTTGGGAGTCCATGTGTCCCGCAGCGAGGTTTTCGCGCGCGCCGAAAAACCGCGAGGGAACTTCGTTCCGCGACTGGCGAATTTATTGTAAGCTGTTAGAGAGAGACAGATAGAGAAGAGTGACGTAAACGTTCACTGGGCCCGGGAAAAGTTTCGAGTGATTTTTTTCCGGCGTTTCTCGCGAGTCGACTAGTCGAAGAATGCAAACGGGGACCGGACTGCGCGACGACCCGACCGTGCACCCGCTCGGTGGCCGAACAGCGACTGACTGAAGTGAACTCTCTGTGTCGCAGTGTGAGGCTACGGGCCGCGTTCGCGGGTCGATCGAACACGTTCTGCGCCTCGAGTCGGCACCGGCGTCAAAGCCACCCCCGACGACGGCCGCAACGGTGCACCGGTGCAGCCGATATGCACCTGCAACACCTACTGACCCGCCGGAACGCGGCGCACCAACAACGCGGACCACCCTTGCACTTTGCACCCGAGAATCGCGGACGATCAGCTGTTTCACGGGATCACGGAGAAGACTGCGAGCTCCGTGAAAATAATCGTGTCCATAATTATGAAAGTGGTCCAAGTCATGCGGTGAGTCACGAAAGTATTCGAACGCTCTGGAATGAAAAGTTTCACGCTTAAAAATATGAGTCGTATGACGAATTAGAAAATATTTTTATTTCTATAGTAACGTATAAGTATCATGATGTCGCAAACCCATGTTTCGACCCAAGATCTAGTTAGATTCTAGTTCCTTTCTAGTTATGTCATGTGAGTACCATTCCCCCTTAAGAGAGTGCATTGACCCAGATCAGGGGAATTGACTCGAATTGTGGGGAATACAGTTACCCCCTCGCAGAAGCACGATCATAGTCGTAATTTGAACTTCATTTACTTGGAAAGCAATTTAAAATTGATTCGAAATAACTCCTTAAAATCCAATATATAATTCTCCTTCAATTTCACTCATCGAGGTCATTCGAATCTCCCAAACAATTTAGATGCAATATTGCACTGTATCTCGGGGAGTTGAAGATTCTACAATTGGAAATCTGTAGTATAATTAAGTGTTGTTCTACTGGTTGATACATTTACATCTAATCTGTTCTGTGTACTTACCATTCGTTAAATCTGTCTGGAAGCGTAATCTTGACCCGTTATCGGATGAATAGATGAATAAAGATGAAGTAGGATGAATAAAAATAATGTCAAGCGATGCGACCCTTAGAAAGACTAAGAAGATGTCCCCGATCTCGTTAGTTGCAAAGTATTCGAAATATGTTGTTTCTGTAGTTTGCAATTCTTCAATTAACGATGGGGTCTCCCAATTTTAAATATATTTTCATGCGTGCCGAGGCATTGTTGTCAAGCTTCAACAAGATTTTATGGAAAAATGGATGTGGTCGATTTTGTGCAGCAAGGTGTTGGGCCAGGGCTTAGAAATCGTGAAAGAATTTGGTAAAATCGCTGACAGAGGTTTAGTGTAATAGAAACGCGAAGCAGTAACAGGCAAATAGACAGATTGTACAGGATGGAGTTTCAGTTGAGTTTGGTCCGTTACTCAGAGCTAACGCATTCTTTTTGTTCCTGGTCTAGCTGGCTGCACGAGATCCACGGATCCATCGTCCTTGGGTCTTTGAAACCCCTTGTCGAAGCAACTAGCCCCCGGATACTCTTCACCGTCGGACGTTACGGACACCAAGCTTTCCTCAGGCTCATCTGCGCGTCTGCGAGTCTGAGACAGACGACTGATTCCGAACGGAGACTTTTATCGAAACGTGAAACTTGTATCGTTCCGTTGTGATGTCGCAACTCTCGCGAGCAGACTGCGGATCTTTATGAAAAATAAAAATTGTCATCAAACATCAATCACGAGAGACAATACGATTCATAGATACACGGATTCTTAGAAACGAACCAGAAAATTCCGAACTATGAAATTCGTATTTTACCACGTTTTTATGAACTCGCTTTCTTGTCTGTCTGTCTGTTCGGTACAAATTCTGCAATTGATTTTAAACTAACTTCCCGATGAGCCAGAGACTTGAAATTTTAAACACATTACAATGCAATATTAACTCGCTTTCTTATCTGTCTGTTCGTCTAAAAAGCAGAAAATAATTATTTAAATAAAAAAGAATTTTTAATATACCACGTTTTTAAGACGGACTAGAAAGTATAAAATAATTTTTCCTAGCGCCGTACAGATTCCTAACCTGATACAGATGGTCCTGAAAATTTGTGATTGTTTATTGAATAGCTATGAAAATACTCGTAAGATTTAAAACGAAAAACGTGGGGCGCAAGATAATAGTAAGGAGTAGCTGCCGTTGAGAAAACTCACACAACAGTTCATACCATTTGCAGTGCAATAAAATTGTTCGTGACTTAGATGAACTATTCATGTATCAATTATCTATTGCATGCGCCCCACGTTTTTCGTTTAAAATCTTGCAAGTATTTTCATAGCTATTCAAAATTCACAATCACAAATTTTCAGGACCATCTGTACGGGGTTAGGAATCTGTATGGGGCTAGGAAAAATTATTTTATACTTTTTAGTCCGTCTTAAAAACGTGGTATACTAAAAATTTCTTTTTATTCAAATTTCTTTCTTTGGTCATCCAATGACCAAAAGAAATGTCAATTGATCAAAAATCAGCAAAATACCGCATGAGGGTTAAATCAATTCCATTGCGAAGTTTTCGCATCGATCGGCCACAATGCGACAACCGACGGATCAAAGAGCAATCTGTGATGTCGCAGCTTGACGTGTTTCCGATGATCTTCCTAAATATTTCATACGGTGGCCCAATATTTGGACGAATGGTGACGTTTGGGGATATTGAATTATTAGTTGCTCCGCTGATTAGTCGGGCGTGATTATGCTGCCGCTCTTCTTTGATTCTTCTTCTTCAGGATACCGTGTAACCTGCTTTTGTCCGCTAATCTCGCGAACTCAATACCTGACCTGGTAAATTGATTTCTTTTTTAACGCGATGGAGCTTGTTATAGTAACATAATTAAATAGTTTGGTTCTGGGTTAGTTCTGGGTTAGACTTGGATATGATTATGTTTAATTTTTATTAAACGCAATTCTGCTAAGATAGAAAATATCACTAAAATGCTAAGAAATTTTTTTCTATTCAGCGATACCGGTAAGTGGGCGAAATGGGCTCGGAGATAACGTGGAATTAACAGTGATCTGAAATACCAACATCGCTAAAAGTTCCGCCACCGACGAGATACTAGCGCAGACGATATATCAGACGAGATATTCGTTTGTGGTACTAGTCGGTGGTTCCGCGGTCTTTACCTAAATAGAAGAGAATATATGACAGTGTTCACACCTGGGGAGAACTAGTTTGAATAATACATACAGCTTGAAAACACCGAATTATTCGAGTGACACGATCTCCCATAAGGCTGGCAGTCTTTAACTCGTCGGTGCCCGCGTCAGTGGAAAGAAATGCATTGCGTGTTTAGGTGGTTTCGCCATAGATGTCGCCAAAGGCATTTTCTCCTAATTTTATTGTTTATACAAAAAATTTTCTAATTATTAAGAATTATCATTACAAAAATGATGATTTTGCAATGAGAAGTTATAAACAAATCATTGAATCCCAGTTAGCTGAATTTCTCACAACTTTTTGACGCTCTAAAATTTTGCTAGGCAACTGAGAATGTAAACACAGAGTTTATTTAATGAAAGCAAGACATATGCATTCCATTCAGTTTTGACTTCTTGTGATAAATAGTTGAATGTATATACTATTAATTTAATATGTCCAGCCAGGACATTGATTTTATTAAAGGGTACGCACAGCATGCAGAAAGCAGAACGGAGCAAGATCTCAGTCTCTGCTATGCTTATCCTACAATAAACAAATTAGAAGAGACTAGTATACTTGTCAAATCAACAAAAGAAGATCTAAGCAAATTGAATAAAGAGTCCACGCTAGCAGAGGATGGATTATACACCTCCGATAATCCTTTCAGTTACAGCGATATGGATCTAGAGCTTGATCGTATGCGAGTCTTAGAATACCAGACCAAACCGAAGTTCTCTGGGAAGCTGGTAGAGATTGTGGTCCGAGAAGTCACTATCAACACGTCAGATACAGTAGAACTTACATCTATCCATCTTTTATTCAAGAACAAAGTCATTTGTAAAGCTACTAAGCCGTTCAATAGAAAACTGCACAAGATATTAATTAAAAACTCAGAATGCCATAATTTCTCTATACAAGTCCATGCCAGAGGTGGACAGTCCAGCACAATACCTTTACCATTGCCCAAGCGGAACGTTGAGAACAATAAAGTAGAAATAGACTTTGCGATAGGCGACAATTTTGGCAGAGTCCACGGTGGAACAGTAATTTGCACGATCACATTAAGCAATTATGGCGCTAAAGAGCAAAAGCCCTATGCAACATACTTTTATAAACTGAGTAACGATCCAAATGACCCGCAGAACAGTTTGTCTTTACTGAGACCATCCAAACTTGTTTGTAAGAAGCAGGCCAAATACTTTTTACTGGAGGACCCAGCATTGACCTTCGATGTTAACGCAGAGGTTGTTGCGTCTTCGAAGGACCAAGCAGACGAAGCAAAACCGCCAGACATAGTTGTGATGGAGCAGCCAGCATTTTCCTTGTTTGATATTTCCTTTATGGATTTGTTTCAAATCAGGAGACCGCTGGAACCATCATCAAGCACCAGGAGACATGCAATGGGGAAAACAATTCTGACTGTTAATGTACTTCGTGGAATAGAAGTACCCATCAGGGAGGAATCTGCGCTTGTCCAGCCCTTCATGGAAGTCGAATGGGGCAGCACGGTACGCTCTACAGTGGTGGCGGAGGGACCAGCTCCTCTCTGGCAGCAGACGATGCACTTTGAGCTACCAAAACAAAACGACGAACACTGTATAAAACTTCGTTTATATGATCAGCATCCTGTTTGGGGTCCACAGTGGCTCGGAGAGTCCAGAATCCCCTTGGAGCATCACAGAAATTATCAGGAACTCGAACGATGGATTACATTGTCACCTCTGTTCAGTCCATCGCTATTATTCGGATATGTGCAAGCCAGTCCTGGCCAATCGTGCACTCGCATTTATGTTTTGATTAAAATGGACTACCCGAGTACCAAGTCCATTGAGAACACCACCATGCAAACAATACTCAAAGGAATCCCAAGGTGTCTTGTTACACCGTATAAAATCAATGACTTGGAGAACGCAAAGGATGTCGCGAAATTGGCAATGCTCTTGCCGTCATTGCCAACGCATTATGGACCAGTGACTCCTCGACAAGCATTGAATATTAAGAAAGTCGACCATTTTGGGAGAGCTGCTTTGCTCGCTACCTTGTTACAAGGTTTAGGTTTGCAGACGTTTGTTCTGCTAGGTATGTATATTACAGAAATTGCTTGGAAAGTGGATACAGGAAATCTGATTCTGTCTTCTTTTGTTTCAGGTTCCTCGCAAATAAGCAAATGGACAGCATTCGTCCTGTGTTTCAGCGAAAACGGAATCTACACTCTGTGGGACCCAGAGACGGGGAACTACCATAAACTGGACGACAGTCATTGCCCCTTGATGAAAGTATCTCGCCTGATAAATCACTATGGTGTTAGTATTGCTTTATTACTAAAACTGAGTAGATGAAATTCAAAAATGTTAAAAAATTTTAAAAATTGAAGATGTCAATATATGATTTCTCTTCTATCAAAATCATTAAGGGAAGCAATAACATTCAATTTAATTTCTTTCTTGTAATCGATGCAGACCATTTTTATTTTGCATAAAGATCCGCAGTCTATTTATTACATTTTTCTGTGTCCCACAAAACAACGCGCACTTTTATTTTTTCATTCATTTCCGCAGATATGGGAAAATGTACAAAAATCTGTTCTACCCCATAACATCAAGTACGATGTGAAATCAAGCAAGGACTGGCGACCGGTTGAAGTGTTATCATTAAAAACTGATCATGCTGTGCAAGCATTAGAGCTGAGCATCGCAGAGGAGGAAATTAGGCAGTTCAAGAGAAATGCTGCGGAGATAGAGCAGCATTTAAAAGATCAGTTGTCCGAGTGGCGTAGCATGATTGGTCTGACAACAATCTTCAATCGACACGCAATGACTCTTCTGAGGAATTTTATTTCCAAGATGGAGCCTTACTCGGAGTCACAGCTGGACAAGAGGGATTTAAAGCAACTGCACAGAGCTTACCATATGCATGGCTTCGTGCTGAACAAACGTGACACTAGTAAGAGTGAACTAGCTGAACAATTGAATGCGACAAAGATTCATAATATTTCTGGTCCGATCGAGTTCGCTCTGGTCTGTCGCATGGAGCCTTACGTTGGGAAAATCTGTTCTATGTGTCTAGCTGTGATAATTTTAAGAAGTCGGGATTGAATTACTTAATACACTAGCGAAGTCAGTGTATTCGTTTATTACATATTTGTATACTCCATTAAAATGAACGTTACAATGCATACAAAGGAGTATAAATAACTAGTGTTTATCACAAAAAATTTCTGCGAAAAGTACTGCCTTCGATACAGATCACTAAATATAATACACGCCTTCGTTAAAATCTCGCATATAAAAAGATATCGTGTGGGGAAACACTTTGGAAACTATATTAGAGTCCTACGATGATCTTTTGTTGGTAATTATATATTCCGTTGACTTCGAACGTGTAAACGTTCTCAATAAAAAAGTACAAATAGTTTCGGTAACAAATCTAGTCGAGCAGACTAAGGTCTGGTTCCCTTAATATCGAATGATGTATTATGTTGTTTGTATATGGAATCGAAAATGCATGATGTTATTGTACCATGAAATTGTAGAAAAGCTTAGTGTACAAATTCAATATACTCGTTTCGTGAGAAATTCGTGTCTCTCGTTTCTCTGAAGCACTCTAATTGCTAGACTGTGGATCTTTATGCGTTTATGAGAATTTGTAAAATATAGGGAAATATAGCGAATATTGGTAGAAATTAGTGATGTATTTTATTATTTTTATTTTGTCGATGCCACACAAGGTGGAAGATATTTTTCTCTCGTTCTGATTTTTATAAAATATGAAATCACGAACATATTAGTTCGCATGAGGACCCGCAGTCTACTAATCTCACAATTCTATTTTTCATAAAAATTGGAGAGAGGAAGATTCGTCTATACATTGTAAAAATTTTTAGTCCGATTTCAGTACACGCATGATTCAATTATGGCAAATACAGATTAGACGGCTGGAAGGGTTTGATAAACAAAAACTGTGGGAATGAATATATTATATACTTCTTTATACTTATTGCATTGCGCAGCAATGCATTTTTTTTTCCATAACAATTGTAATATTCTTTTTTACATGCCGCATATTAATTATCGTTCAGACGGGAAGAGAAAAATCATTCTAAGTATGTATCTTTCATTACAATTCCATATAGGACAGTCGAAGCACCAAAACCAATAAGAATTTCCTTTGAAAATCACATTAAAAATAATTCTTTACAATTATCGTGTACTGCCTCGAAACCGGATGTAAAAATTTTTCCATCTCCCTAAAAATTGACAGTTGTATTGTTTCCATTTGTGCGTTGTTTATAGTCTCTGCATACTCAGAAATTGTTACAATTTAAATAACCACGCGTAAATGTTCCATACATTTACAAAGTGTTGTGATACGTGTGTGTAAAATCGTCGAAAAATGTTTCTTCGTGTAAACGTTCGCCTAAACTACACAATACAAAACGAAACATTCTCCGGAATATACATATAGTATAAAACAGTCGCGTATACCATAAATAAAAACAAAACTTTCGTGAGAAATTAGCAATGAATCTTGCTTTTATTATTCTACAAATGCCTAGTAAACAATATTCATTTAAATAATCCTCCCTTATAAATACAATGTTAGGCATGTGTCTGCAAATGCAAATTGTTTTTCGTTCGCAAATCGCGCGTACACCTTGATCTATGGTTTTTGATCGCGTCAGAATACGAGATTCTTCTCTTTTTTTTTTTAAATGATCGATCCCGAAGTACAGTTGATCACATGTATATTGTCCTAATGATCTCTCAGAATTTTTCTGGAGATTTTTAGGGGCAGTATTTTTATTGCACAATTTGATAAATTGATATATACCCACCCAGTAAGCAAAATGCTCGGTTTCTGCCGGGCAGCTGCGTCGGCAGTAGGATTGCTTGCTGCTGGCAGAAACCGAGCATTTTGCTTACTGGATATATATGCATGATATTGTTAAAAAATAGTGGAAGGTATTGTTCATGGAAAATTAAACCGACAAACTTTTGTGCAGATTAAAGTATTGTTCGAAATTATAAAATTATAAAATTGTACAGAATTGATAAAAATTCGCAACAAAATTGACAATCCTGAAAAATATTGATAAACTTACAACCATGCTGATAATTTGCGACAAACCATTCACTTTCAGCAATGTTGATAAGTTTACAGCAGTGTAATGAATCTGCGACAATGCTGATAAATTGCAAGAAAATCGACAATTTTGATCAGGGTTCGCGAATTTGGAAAAATCGACAGTCTGGAATAGTACAGACGAATTTGCAAGCCGAAATCAATGATATTGCGTAAAGTTAACAAATCTGCACAAAATTGATGAAGCAAAAAAAATTGATGAACATGCACAAAATCGACAACATTGCTCGGAATTGATAAATTAGCGGAGAATTGATAATATCGCTTGAAGACTTGCAGGTATTTTGTGAACAACCGTATCTCTACGTGACGATACGATAATCTACCTAAACGACCAATGTGCGACTACATACAGGGTGTCCAGTAAACGCGAGTACCGCGCGAATCATTTTCACGAGAGAATCGCAAAGGTTTCATCAAACAACCCGTCTGTCTATTGCTTGCTAATTCTAGTTCCACTATACGCTCATCACCACACCACGATAATTATTTTCCACTGCCCCGATATATAATTGAATTCTCATTAAATCGCACTGCACTTTAAACCTCGGTGACTTCAGCAACAAGCTTTCAGTTACCAGGATGCGCCAGATTACGAGAAATAGTAAATTGAAAATAAATAAATTGCGCGCGACAAATCGTCTTCTTCCATTTGTTCGTTTTCCATGCGCTGCAGAAGCGTCTAAATAAATAAATAAATAGAGAATCGGAAAAAAATCACACCTCCGTTAATATTCCGATAAATCTAAGCCCCGAACAAACCTGAATCTCCTCGCAGAAAAGTTATAATTGTACGGCGGGGAAACAGCTTTGTTTCCCGCGATTTCGTTTTTCTTTTTTGTGTTTCGAACAATTGTAAAATCGCTCTGTTCGCAATATTGGACACCCTGCACAAGGTGCAATCTTGACTGCAACTGCCTCTGACTCGGCGATCCATTGCCATAATCTTTTTACAAGACAGATCCTCGCCGTCGGCCACGAAAAAGATCGCTTACATTTAAGCTTACATTACGCGACGCTATCGTACGAGATCGAACGGGCGACCTCGTAACTCCTATTGACGACTATAACTTCTATACAGGGTGTTTCGAAAGTCATCCACCTTGGCAGTCCACCGAAACCACTCTAAGCGACAAATTTCCCGTGGCTTTACTTCTATCCAAAATCACTGATCTTGTCGGTACACATTGAATACAGGTTCTCGTGTTCTTTTGCATTAGTTTAACACAGCATGTCCTCCAAAAAAGAGGACGTACGGAAGAAACTGAGAGAAAAACGTTCAAGAACTAATAAAGATCTATAGTTTCTTTTTCGATGACCATCGGCAGAGGACTTCCTTGGACACCGTGTATACTTGACTATAATTTGTATTTACAATGTGCTGGGCCAGCGATCCGAGCTTTCAGCTCCTCGGTCCCAAGTGTGAAACGTAAAATTGAAAATCGCAGGCCGGTTATGTTTACAATCGCGTCGTATCGGTTCGCAGAAGACATCGGACTCGTGCTTGCGGATCCATTGATGATCTCGATGGTGATCTTTGTTGGTGATCGAGCACTGCAAAATTCTGGGGCCGATTGTGGATATCCGGTTTTGTTGTTGTTGTTTTTCGTCGTTAGCTGAAGCGATCCCTTCAAGGATCTCTGTTTCTGGTTTTTCCTCTTCTTTATTCTCTATCTCCTCTCTTCTTTGTCGTCGACGGTGCGCCAACAGCCAGAAGAGCACGATGTCTATTGAATCTTTTTCGACACTCCGTTCGTGTGCCCGTTCGCGTGACTATTCGCGATGATTCCGTTGCGCTTTGCACTTTTAATACCCTCGGTCAGCTCCGCTTTTGACAGCGCGCTAGCCTTCATCTTCTCCAATTGCCGTTCCGCGTACGCTTGCTTGCCCTGCACAGTCATCATCATCGTGTATTAGATACTAGGCTAGTGTACATTTAATTTAAAATTGTTTTACAAATATCCTCCGTTCGCAAATTCCAAACTTCGAATATAATTAGAGGATATGTAAAAATGTCGCAATCACTTTTTGGTTTTCATTGTTTTCTTTACGAAGCTTTCATCAACATATGTAATTGCTCTGATTTCTCAAAAAAGTTCAAATCGTATAATCCAATATTAAAGAAGTTATTGTTTTTTTTTTAGAGCATCCGAATATTAATGGGAGTGTATACGGATGAAATCAATTAAAACAAATGATATATGAGCATTAAAAATTTGCTAGAAAAATTGGTTCTGTAAATTATTCGATTTGTCTGTTGATTGATTGGAACTGCAACGTACCTTCGCGATGTATGCTTTGGCGTAGAAGTTGCCGAAGAGGACGATAAACGAGATCATGTAGATGACGAGGGCGTACTGCATCCAGAGCGGGAAATCGCATCCCGATCGAATACCGTTGATCCCGAGGATCAGGGCAGTGGTAAATTGGATCAGCTGGAGGATCGTCAAGTATTTCTTCCACCAGAGGTATTTGGCAACAGTTGGTCCGAGCGCGGCCAATCCGTAATACGAATACATGAGCACGTGGATGAAGCTGTTCACCATTGCTGGCAGGAAGGCTGAAAGAAACAACAAAAAACTAACATTCCAGTTTCCATGCAAGAATAAATATTGATTGACAAAAAGTTGAATCTTGAATTTTGATTTCTACTTGCAAAAGCACTTTAGATATTATTTACGTCTATTTCCGTCGAAGTTATGGGCCTCTGGATATTTCAAAAAATAATCTTCTAATCTATTAAAAATAGAGCCTAGAAAACATAGATGGACTGAGAATTTGATATCTCGTTAATAAGTTCCATTCGAGCGAGAATGCGTGTCCGCGATTTCTCCCCTAATTTATTATACTTATCTAGTTTAGTCATACTCATAACATCTGTTCTCGATTTCCATTGCAAACAGAGGGACTTGACAAAACTGAGTAGGTGAAATTTGAAGTAGTAGTAATATTAAAAGAATTTAGAAACACCTTCAGCTTATTAAGATTATTAAAGAAAGAAAGTAATTTCAAACGCGGTAAAATCGTCAGAAAAATTTCAAATAATTTAGATGGCTGTTAGATCTTCAAATTACTGAATCAGTTTGGCTCCTTGGTGCAAAAAAATTGTTCCAGTGCCTCCAATTTGAAGATGACCACCGGAAAAGCAGGAACAACACTCTTCCCACGATTTCCAACGATGTTAGAAAAATTAATTATGGGGCACTTACTTGATCCACTCGGGACCCATTTGATACCGATCCACCACAACGAGAACATGGTGGAGTGATGGTAGACATGGAGGAAGCTTAGTTGATTGTCCTTCTTTCGAAGGATGAAGAAGAACGTATCACAGAACTCGAGGAGCTTGCTGAAGTAGTACCACCAAACTGCATGAGCGATCTGTTATCAAAGCAAATATATACATTGCAATAAAAAGATTAATAAAGAATTTCTTGAAGGGTTCATGAAGTATTTCAAAGATTTTCGACGTACCTGTACTTCGTCTGGACGCGTCACCTGTCTGATTGGTTGGCAGACATAACTGTAACTTAACCTGGTGGACGCTACGAATAACTGGAAACAACACAAATGTTTCTAATTGTTACAAAAATATTGACACATTCATTCGATAGTGATTGAAAGATATTGACACATTCGTTCGAACATTATTCAATATTGAAGGTACAAATGACAAACTCACGACAGTGAGAATTGTCAGGACATCCTGGATAATTAATGTGGAAATCGGGGACACAAGACGAGAAATATGAGTGGTGGAAAGCAAAGAGGTTGTACCTGAATGGCGATATACGCGTTCAGACAGGCCATCGCGAGATTATAGGGAACGAGGGCCCAGGTCAGTTTGAATGCTTTACGAGTTCTCATGATCTTTGGCCCGGCCCACACGATCAGCAGATACAGCATCGTGTAGATGAAAGTAGGTTTCGGCGAATCGACCAGCATCCATCCTCTCGTTCGTTCGTCTGATAAAATCAAACGTAGCGCAATTAATCGGGGATTTTTGAGAAACGTCGGAAAAGAGCATCATCGAAAAATAATTCGAGAAACTGCTTCCCAAATTTATTGAAAATGTTTATCTACAGTGGGTGATCGAAGATCTTCGAAAAGTAAATTAGTATTTTAAAAGCAGGGGTGGAAAAGATAATAGATTTGTTTGATAATAAAGTGTTTTAAAAAGTACATACATGTACATAATATTTTATATAATGTTATGAGAGATAATAGATCGATAAAAGAGTTGTTTCATAAAACAAATCAGGTATATTTAATTCTGGATACGTTTTAGAGTATTTAACCCTTTGTACTCGGAGCTACTTTAACTCGAAAATTAAACATTTCTTCAGACCTAGAATAAATTTCATTTTATTCTATTCTTTTCATTTCATGCATATGAAATTGATATAATATATCTCAAACAGTACTTAAATGTGTAGTAATCGTTTAGATACCAAAATATTTAATATCGTAAAAATTATTTGGGTAATGGTACAGCAATTTTTAGTGGTGACTCTGAGTCGATGAAATATTTCTACAAACTATTTTATAATAATAATACATGCAACATTATGTTAACTATAGAGAGCCTCACCTGCGAGGGACAGAGTCCAGAGGTAGTAATCGTAGGCGTCATTTATTAACGTCGCCGTGGAATTGAGTATGTCCGCCATTGCCTGAAACAAAACCATAATTAATTATAAACCGTGGGTTATAAAATGTAATTCTGCCGTAACATTTAACTAAGAAGAAGCGAAAGTCCATTGCGAAATTGTAACAAATTTTAAACCTTGAATGTAGAAAGTATGTATTTATAATCATAATTATATAAATATCATAAGATGATCATAAGATGTATGTCTACCATGATATTTAAATAAAAATTGGTGCAAAGTGACATTCAATTTTAAAATTATATTTTTAAGGAACTGATGTGTCAATCGATATTTTGATTTTGAAATTTGGTTGGTAAATATAACATAATTTTGGTTTGTCATGACAGTGATTGTGCCATGTGAGACCAATCGATATCTCGTGGAATGCATCCCAAGTAAAAGGAATACAATCTCAGACAGGAAATGGTTAACAACAGTGAAAACCAGCTCGTAAACGACTTCCCTTATTTACCATGGTTCAAGTTGAAAGTAAAAAGCTCGTTTTCACTTGCATCGGAACTTCGTGGCTCTGTTCTATAATTAGCTGGTGAACGTGTATAAATTATTGGGGAATTTCTACTAAACTTTCGTTAATCTTTCATTCATTCGCGGAATAGTATATTGGTGTATACCATTTTCTATATTCATCAAATCCACAGTACAATAATAAAAGTAGTAACTATCACAGTGTAAACTACAGTAATACGTAGAACACCATACAATTTTATTTATATAATAAATATAACTGGTTTACACACTTCGTATAAGCCTCCAATAGAGTATAGCATAAAATAGCTTACAGCAATCATCTATCATAAATAGACTACGACGATTATGAAGCCTGATACCTGATCAGACTAGTTTACAGGAACCAGGGTTGTAAACGAGTTTACTTTTTCCAGGCTAAGAGAAATTCAACTTGTAACCAACGAAAAAACGTTCGACAGGTATGAGACTGAGATAAACGGAAGTTTCTAATTCATTTGACTCTGATTGGACAATTTAGATGCATATAAACCTGTGGGTTATTTACAAAGGTACAGTCTGTCACAAATCGATCAATATGCACCGTATTATTAAAATACAGTGTCCCAAAAATGTGCTTCCTCGAAAGGGGTGATTCCTGAGATAATTTCTAATAACTTTTTCCTTTGCGGAAATGTTCTCCACGGCTTTGTTAAGGAGTTATTAACGAAAAACACGGACCAATCAGCGAATGGATTCCGACTTGGCGACACGCCCCGCGGAGTGTAGCATTATCATTGGCCGAGCCGCAATCCGTTCGCTGTTGCCCTGCCCTAATTGGTCCCTGTTTTCCGCTAATAACTCCTTAACGAAGCTGCGGAGAACATTTTCGCAAAGGAAAAAGTTATTAGAAATTATCTCAGGAATCACCCCTTTCGAGGAAGCACATTTTTGGGACACTGTATTTTAATAATACGGTGCATATTGATCGATAGGAATCACACCAATGATAACTAATAATTTCAATAAAACAGTTCAAACTAATAATACAATTCAGACCGGTAAGTACAACTACAATTAATTATACAGTAATTATTCGACTGCGGAGCTTTATGCAAAATAACATTGTCTTGTTGAAAATAATACGTCGACGCGTTCCTGAATTCTTCGAATCTGTTCACTGTTCGAAATTGCACCCACTCGGTTTTATCATAAATGCATAAAATCCGCACAAGTCTAGTAATTAATTATAAATCGGACAGAATATCCTAGTTAGGTTTACAGGGTGCGACTTTTACGAGCGACTATATCGTAGAATTCAGTGCAGCGAATCCGATCGAATAAAACGAAAAGTGTCGCTCGAGCGGATCATATCAATAAGAGAATGTCAGTGCTTTCTTCAAGGTAGCGTACGCGCGGGCGCGGGTGCTGTCATTAGCCGAGACATTCTTCTAACGACCGCTACCACGTACCGTTATCCGGTCGTTCACTCGCAAGATGAAAACGTCATATATAACTTTCACGTTACCGGAGTAGCACCGTATCACGCTATCTCTCCTACGTATCCGCGGGGAAACGTGTTTGGTGCGCGAATCTTTCGTGCAAAAGCGAGGATCAAGTTTCGAGACGTTCGATGACTCCCCTCGGGAGATCGAATGGAATGTGCAACTTTCATTTACGGTCTAGCCTCGCTGCATGATCTGTCAGGTGCAAGTTCGCCCTACCGACTCCTCTTCCACTTTTCACAGTAGTATCTCCGTAACTGTCGTCACACAAGTAATTAAGATTGTAATTATATCGTGTTTGGTCTCTTTTTAATTAGAAACACGAGACCAATACGATAGTAAAATTTTCATGAAGAAAATCAAAATGAAAAACGTTCGACCAAACCAGTGTCTCGTCCTCTTTAATCATGAGTTAAACAATCTTAAATGTCAATAATGTTACAAAAATTGTAATGTCTTCAGGAAAATCTGCAGAATCATTCTACTTAAAAATCATTCGCATGATCTTCATGGTTGGAAGAGAGAAAATGGTCGAAGTTAAAAATTTGAACTTCTTATTAACTTCAAGATCAAATGTCTCAAAAATTGAAGGCAACGGGAATCCAAAAATATTGCACAAAGTGCATAAAATCGGAACGAGAAGATGCACCGGGTGCAACGAGTGCATCGCAACGGCACCGATTCTCGGGCAGTCCGACACGCGAGTGATCTTCACGGTGAAAGTTCGATAAATCGATTTATAATCTCCGGAGGCTGAGTGAAATCACTGGCAGATCAAGCTTTTTCCCTCTCCTCTGCTCTCTCTCTCTTCTCTCGCAGTATTATTGCATTGCGCTTTGTGACCATAAGGCTCGCAAGATTTACAAGATAGAATCATTTTCGTCCATTTTTGACTGTCAGAAGTTTGAATCGTTTATTTAAACGCTGCACAGAATATTTATAAAGTAGTTAAACAATTAGTCTCTTCAAAGTATTTCTCCTTAAATTTACTAAATATTTTTTCGAGACAAAATAAAATGATACTTGAATTTTTCTTTGAACCATTTCGCAATTCGGTGGCACACTTAGGTGAATAACCCCGCACGTCACGTGAATTTCGCAATAATATCGAATTGCATTTCGACATTGTCTGAAATGCATAAAATCCGCAGACTACTCACAACGCTGCCATAAACAGCTGAGGTATGCGAATTCCCTGCCTTCTGCAAAGATTCTTTCCGAACAACGCTGCCCCATTGACAAAAATGAATTACCCTCCAACGATTAATTACTGAAAGAGATTCTCAATCGTGCTTCGAATAATCGTATCATAAATCTCGTAAAAGGATGTACAATCAGATCGTAAAACCGAGTTCTCGAGCAATCGCTGTCACTCGTAGTGATTAATTAAAGCTGTTAGATAATTAATATTTAATTGATTTCCGAGGAGGTCGACTGGAACGTGGCAGATGCAATTCGTCACGTGAAAGTATTCTTATATTCAAATTCGAAAGCGATAAATAGCTCAGCTCGTTCAGTTGACGGAAAAATGGCGGCCTTCGAACGGGACTTTCGTCTTTGACATTGTTTCTTCTTGTTTATATTGTCGATAACACTTTTTAGTTCGAGAATGCACTCTTTAAGAATTCTCTGAATCGTTAGAATTATTTATATCCATTTTTATTGCGAACTTTTATGCTTTTAGGTTGGAATTGATTTAAACGATGTCCGCCATTTTGGTTCACCCCATATGATCATTAGCATATTTTATACAATTATTGAATCATTGAAAATGAGACGAAATGATGACATTAAAAGAATTTAAAGATGCTGTGATATTATCTTAAACGTACTAAAATAATTAAAAAAGAGAATCAATCTCTATTTAACTCTTGTTTAACAAAAATCTCAAGTTTAATGATCACTTGTTACTTCGTCTAAATCTTGATTAGGACACTGTTGAACTGCATCACTGTTTCACGCACTTTGTTAACAGTATTTTAAGAAATACTTCGACATTTGTATTTAGTTAATATTGTGTATTCTGGTAATCTCGAAAAGCAAATATTATCGCTAATTCACGAAGAACTCTCTAACTGCAAACATCGAAATACTAAAAATATTTAAGTGTGTACCTAACTATATTTATAAATAAAATTTGAAATAGAAGAGAGATTAAAATTGTATCTCTTACTTAAGAATATCGATAATTCTTCCGAACGGTATTAAAAGAATTAATGGAAGAAATCAATTTCTATTTAGTGAAAAATTGTTCAATGAAGATCCGCGGTATAATGATCTGTCTGCACATATTTCCGACAAAATGGACGCTGAAGAGACAGCTCCGAGGAAAGTCTCACTCTGAACAGTCTCCTAATTCCGACTCTGACAGGGCACTCAGCTACCAATGACTGTCGACTGGTTTACCGCCTTGGGAACTGTCAATTAATGATGAAAGATTGTAGGACGTCTGCAAACTGGCAGAGGACGTCTTCAGTGAATGGATCTCTCGAGAGCTGCAGAAGAGAGCTGCTCGTGAAAGAGATACATCAGGGTCTCGTTCGAGAATGAGACTTCTTCAGCTGATACTTGGATGACTGTCAACTAGTCTCGGTTAGGTGAGTCACGCCAGGTACTACTTGCAAATATGGTCTTTGGGGAAGCTTGGCACTTCCTTTTCACTACGAAGATCACTGCGATATTGAAGATCTTGAAGATGTCGCGCTTGTTGAAAACGATGTCCTGAGAGACATGATAATTAAATCGCGAGTTTTATGGATTTGAATAGACTGCGGATTTTTATGTAAAATAAAAATTCTCTTTCTTTCTTCGATAATTTTAGTAAGTCGAAAATAATATATTGGCATTCCTAATCTTTTTAAATATCAATAAGTAAGATATGAAATAGTAAATAAGTATGAAATGTTTATCGAATTTAAAGGTTTAAAAAAATGCAATAATTGAACTGAGAATTTGCGTGCACAAAATCAAACAAAAATCAATAAGTGAGATTAAACAATCTTTCATTTATCTCACTGAAATCATTAAGAGCAAAAATTACCCTTTAACTCGCAAATAATTCAGTTATATCAACTAATTATATAAATCTTTAAGTGTAATTGAAATTAATTTGTATACATTGTAACATCGTTAAAAGATGTTGCAATGATGTTCCCGTAAGTGTTTGTCGATTTGTGCAATGACGGATGCAGTGTAAGTGCAAAGACGATTGTCGATAGTAAATTACAAAAGAATCCTGCCCCGCCTACCTAGATGCCTAATGCTAATTCGCGCATTCAAGAAAAACAACTTTCGAAATTGAAAAGTTCCATTTAGCTTGTATTTGTGCTTTCACTAGCTGATTTCTATTGTGATTACACTGATCGAAATACTGATTTTTTTTGAACGCGTAGAAATCTTCGCTATACCATTAATAAAAATCTTAATCATATTTCTGTGAATAAGGAAGAATGTTCTGTTATACAAATTCGTTTTTAACCCCCAGAAATCAAACTTTACACTGTTAATAAACTATATTTCTTGTCACTGCAGCTTTGACGCGTTTATGACCAAATCTGGCAGGTGAAATTTAAAATAGTACAAAGATTTAAAAAATTGAGAATTGAGAAATTAAACAATTTCTTTTACGAACTGTCAAGATCCAATTTCATCACATAATGGCTAACGACAAGGAATTACGAAATCTTTTCTACAGAGTGTCCAGATCTAATTTCGCCTAAGCTACAAGCATAACGCATGAAAATTGCTTCGATAGTACATAGTTCGTATACGTTTGCGACAACCTTGGACTATGCAAAATAAAAAGTTGCGAGACACAGGAGCCGAATATAAATTTATATTTTCGACTAATAATTTCGATGCAGTGAAAATAATATCTAACTTCTGCGAACTAAAATGTCGCCATAAAAAATTTAATAAAAAATCAATTTCCCTCATTAATAATTTTTATATGCGAAAACTATCCACATTGTTAAAAGCTTTTTAAAATAAAATCCGGAGTGTACCACATTCACAGCTCAGGACGAGCCGAACCGTCCAACAATGCTCAAAAATAAAATCCCTATTCCAGCAACCACCTACTACTAGTATAAAAAAGCTTCGAAAACACTGAAAAACGAACCTAATTCCTCCACGTTTCAACCGCATTCCCAAATGCAAAAATCGTTACCTTGACGTGTCAGGAGCAGGCGCAGGTTCTCCAAAGGAGCTTCTGAAGTTCCGTGGGACAGTGATCGCACTGGATCGTCCCGATCGATCACTACTCCTCGATCCTCGGCGAAACGAAACTCTTTTTGAAACCACGGATGAACTGGTGCGTGGTGCACCTCAGAGGAACATGGCCCGTACTAAATCGTTTTTAAATTCTGTGATCGGGTGAACGGGACACCGGCGTCGGCGACACCTGGATCCTCCCAGGTGTTTTGTCTCATACAGGGGGAAAGGTGTACCGCGATACGTCGAGGTCGATCGGCAAAGTGGCAGCGCTTCGCGCCCGGTTCGCCGGTCAGCTTTATAACTTTTGCCTGTGTTTCGGTGTTATCCTCCACCTTGTCACCTCACCCGAGTGCCTCCCCCACCCCTTCAACCGATCCTCACAGGTGAGCAGCACGAGCGATGGTAAACACCGACGGAAACGAGACGAGCCGAACGAGGCCGAATACCGATGATGGTTGGTGGGATCGATCGGTTTTGAGGGGATAGATCCCTAAACATATATATCCCTGCTCCTTCATCTTCTTCTTCTGGCTCTCTTTCGGATATACCCCTTCTCGAGGCCGTTGATAGTCGGGCATGTTACAGCCGACCTATGGGGACCATCGAGAGCCCCGTGACTTGCTGTACCACTGCCACCACCAGCGATCAGAGCGATAGAAACCGGCACCGTTTGTATAACACCGGCTACACAGCCACTCCGATGGCCCCGATTCTTCAGAGAGATGAGAAAGAGGTGGAGAGAGAAAGATAGAGAGTGGTGCTGGGATCTCTTTTCAGTTTGGGACTGAGAGGCGCCATGACTGAGAGATGTCATTATATTACTATCGACTTATTGAAATTATTGGAGAGAGAAATAAATGTTTATTTGGTACCAGTATCTGGCAATTGATAGACAATTTTTATTTTGCATTAAGGTCATCAATAGACTGCGGATCTTTATGCAAAATAAAAAATGTCTGCATCGATTACAAGAAATAGAAACTAAATTGAATGTTATTTCATCCCTTAATGATTTTAATAGAGGAGAAATCACATATTGACATCTTTAATTTTAAAAATTTTCCAACAATTCTGAATTTCATCTATTCAATTTTGCTATAAATGCAGTCTGGTCATCAGTCTAGTTACTAGTTAGAAGTTTGGTAGATGGAGAACAAAATAATTCTTAAAATTATAACTCTGTTTCTTTTGGTCATTTTCAAACAATGGATCCTACAAGTTTGAAAAATGTTGAAATCTATCGAGTTATTTGTACCTGTATTTACGTTTACTATTAATTTTGAGAGTTTCTTCGAACCCTTCTCAGAATGCCTTGGTTAAATATACCGTTGACCAACAAGTGGAAGTGGTCTGAGTGTGGTTTATTCTTCTCTCGCAGCTGTTAATTGTCTTAGATTTTTTTCTGTTTTTCGTTCTATTCAATCGTCGAAGCAATTTTTGGAAATTTTTAGAACGTTTATGCAGCCTGCGCGTGCACTCGGAGAAAGCGTGAGATTGCAATGCGGACTCACAAGCTCTATCACCTGCATATTCGCTGATTTTTATAGAAACCGCATGTTAAGTGCTTACCAGTTAATTAATAATTTTTCCATAGGATCTGTGGTCAGAGTTCGGCAAAAATTTCATTTAAATAAAAATTTCGAATAAGGTGGGTTTATAACCCACTTGGAAAAAACCTACTTTATTCGAAATTTTTATCTAAATAAAATTTTTGCCCAACTCTGTCTGTGGTATACAAGCTATCTCTACTGTTACGTAGGTCTGACGGCTCAAAGAGAGATCATTCTGACCACGACAACACACTGTACTGTCATCACACTTACAGTTAAATTAGTCAAAAATCAAATTCAAGATGGTGCCTGATCTAAAACGCCTCAAAAAATTCATTTTTCTATTCAACATTTGCGTGCCATTTATCATAGCTATTCATCAAAATCTCTGTAACTTACATTAATTTTAATTTACATAGATCCAGAGATTGATGAATATCTATGACAAATGTCACATAAATGTTGAATAGACAATTACGCAGCTATGTAAATTCCTAGATGCTGATGCTACATCTAAGATTGCATCTTTTACAGAAAAATGTGATGTTAATCTTAGAATTGCAAATTGATTCTGCTATATACATTATTTAGAATCTAAATATCTGGTTGCTGAAGTTAAGGCGGTAGATTCTCGGTTCCTGGATTGCAAGGGTGCGAGATTCGCGTTCTCCTATTTCAGTAGTCAAAAACGCTAGATAAAAGATCGATCTAGAGCGCCATCGCCCTCAAAAGTCCTCTTTTTTCGTTTACAAGACGTAATTTGCATTATTCGGAAGCATACAACTGCGCATGTAGCTATTTTCATAATGCAAAATACGCCTCATAAACGATCAACAATTAAAAAAAAATTATTTACACAATTAGCTAGTAAACTAAACCTTCTAACGTCTAAAGAAACTCAAGCTGTTGGGTCCAATTTTGGAAAAAGGTATTCTTTGTTAACATTAGACCTACCACGAGGGGTCAAATGACCCATTTTAGATTTTTTATGTGGCAATTATTGTAAAGGTGTTTTCATGGGAATTTATTGAATATATGTTTTGACTCCAGCATATATTATAGTAAAATCGCACAAAATATAAATAAATTTAATCTTGTTATTTTTATAATATTATATAAACATCAGTCACTTTTGATGGTCGGTAGGTTTAGTGTTAATCCTGCTCAATTCAAGACCACAGCAATATTTTCCAGGAAACAAGATTTATATATGTCACCGCATAATTGCATAATTGTCGGACATCTCTATTGTCGCGGTAACTCCTCGATATCGATTTCAGAATTGCAAATGGATTATTCTCTGTTCACGCACCGTCGAACACAGAGTTAGAGTGTGCGCATGATTATATCTACATAGATCTCGAGCAAGCGAATGGTGTCTCACCTTCCATTGTCTTCTACCTCTTACAGGTCGCGCTATCCGCGTTACATCGGCATTAACAATCCGTTTTACAAATCACCGAGTAATTCCGTCCCTGCTATATTTATTACACTCAATTAACCTCTTATATGCTGGGGCGTAATCGATAATGGCGGCCAATCGATCAGGGATCCATGGAAAGTCTACGATCTTTTGCTAATTCTTTAGGAATCCCGTTGAAGATAAAATTACAATCTACAAATACAGGGTGGTCCACGCAACTTGCACACCTATAATAACTTTAACACCTATAAAATCAAGAAACCAGGAAGATCCTCGACGATCCACGTTTTCTTTCATTTTGCAGATCATCGTTAAATATACACAGAGTATATTGCTTAGAGCAAATTAATTTTTGAATCGATCATTTCAATTATACAAGAATGCGATGGAAAAATGATCGAACAAGTTTAACACGAAGTATGCTTCACACATAAATCAGGAAACCAGAAAATCCAAAATGATCTACGTTTCAACGGCAAGATGTAACAATTAATTTGTGTGAATCTTCCATTTTCTAACGTGGTCGAGAAATGGTCAAAGGGACGAAACAAATTGCGACCATTAGTATAATACACACTTTAGACCCTCGATTGATGAATAAACATAAGTGCGGCGGACTATTATGCGAGATAAATGAGAAGCTGAGGATAGTTAGGCCGAAGTGACCTAATAGAAAGCAAAACGGTACTTTAACGGAACGGTGGAGCTGGTTTTTGTGGAGATTCAGACTCGTCACCGAGGAAAGCCGATCTTTCGAACGGTTTCTGAGGCGAGCATGGGTCCGGCGACCTTGACCCGAATTAGAAATCCATCGGAGTATGGCGAACATGCGCGTTTTTTTCGGGAGTAATTAATGGTGAAAAGAATAGCTTGTTTGTCAGACGGACATTGTTATTAGCGCGTTCGACGTCGATTGGTTAATTACGATTTCGTATTAACGAGGTGATCCTAGTATTATTGGTGTTCTTGATATCTTACACGTTCGTTAATTAGCATAAATAGTTCTTGTCTCGTTCCTTTACCATTTCATTTTGTACTTTTAGCAATCGTGTAGGAAAAATTGAATTTTCAACAAATGCAAAGTTTAATGAAATTTGATGATTAATGTTGAGATGTTAAAGTCGTTGATACAACAAATAATATTTCGTTTATCTCAGCAATCGTTATAGGTTGTATCTTTAATCATTTGGCTGCGAATCTTTGTGAAAAATAAACATATTCTGCATCGATTAATAATTTATATTTCACTCAGCCCCTTTCTTCATAAATGCATAAAAATCCGCAATCTATTAACCCCTAGCCTTACAATATCGTCTCTGACACGTGGTGAAGATTCTGAGCACATTCTGATAAAAATGTATGTTAATAATTTCCTTTACACCGAAATAAAATTCTATTTTGGTTTTGTTAATATATAATATTGCGGAATGAAAACAATATTCTCCTTTTTTAGGAAATTACGATCTACAAAAAAAGTTCTACTCATTAAAACCGTAAAATAAATTGTAAGACAAGGGGTTAATAATGTTCCCGTATTTATTACAGATGTTAGTATTATTATTATTAATAATCCTCATCCGTCCCTCGTGTAAATTTTACACAGTTTTCCCGAAATAAGTTACGCTGTTCTGTTATTTGTAGGTTTTATCCGAAACTTAGTTACTTTCGTGAAAAACCTAAGATGTAAATGTTAACTCATCAATTTGTGAATAAAAAAAACATCGAAAAATAACTGTTTACCTTGTTACTTTATCGATTTTTTATCACTATGTCGATATGACACCGAGAGACAGATTCAGTTGGTGAAATGAGGGACGGATGAGGGATAAATTGTGCAAATTGTTGTGGTTCTGCAGAGAGGCTGAAGAGAGGTCGCGTTAGCACAGAACACAGGATGTAAATACGGATTCGAGAGAAAGCGATGCAAGGCTCGCGCACGTAAAAGTTGGCATCAGGTGAGAGACAGATTAAAACCGGTCACAGGGATCCTTTAACCGTGAAACTCGCGTTTCCAAATATTCGAACCCATTTCGCCGAACCTCTTCGGGACATCTTTCTTCGTGCAAGTTCTGCGACACGATTAAAATCACCTTTCACCTGCATCCGCTTCGATGAAAATTCGCGGATCTCGAATCTCGATCTTTTACGCCTCGAACGGGGACCGTAAATGTTACAACCGGATTGTAGATCTCTATGCAAAATAAAAATTGTCTGCGTCGATCGTAAGAAACAGAATTTTCATTGATTTCGATGAGATGAAAATAATATTCTTTTCTTTTTTACCACGTTTATATTAACTTGCCGTGTTGTTGTATGCGTCAAATCTTGTAATCGAACTTTAAATCACTTCCCATAGACCAATCTTGCCGAAATTTTGTATACACATTTGCTTCCGATGACAATATTTTCCGCGATACTCGTTGGGATTTTAAAAAGTTTTTTTCATTACTTTTAGAAATGGAATTCGCAATCCAGTTATAACCAAATTCGTCTTCCACACAAAAAGAATAAAGTTCAAACTTATACATTTTGACGCTGAATTTTTTAATACAAATTTTTGAAGTGACTGTAGCTGCTGGTTTCTGGTGTCGGGGACCAAGCCGGTGTTCGTACAAATTCTTTTTCGATGGGATCGATGTTTTTCAACATCGACAACGGTACTATATTTCGAGGACCGGCTTGGTCCCGCTATCGCGTGGAATGTAGTAATTGCTTAGCGAATGGCCAACAATTAAGCGTAAAATTTATTTGCCGCCGTTGTGGATACTCGGAGAGCAGTGCCCATTGGGGCAGATATGCCTTGGGATAATTTTTTAATTAATTATCCGGGAGTTCTCGACAGGAGAACAAAACTTTATTTAGTAAAATATGAAACAACAAATACATTAGAAGATTCTAAGACTATATAATCTTATCATCAATTTATGAAAATTATTAACAGTCGAAATCAATTTTTATTTAACCTCTGTTCCCTGGGGGGAATGGATGCAGAAAATTTTTATTTTATTTTTATTTTATTTTATTTCTGTTTTATTTTTATTTTTGTTCTCTCGTCAATCTGATTTTTGAGAATTGATTTCTGTTGCCGAGCATGACTTGAAATAAGCAAGGATTAATAATGACGTCGAACACGCGTTTCGAGAAGATCCCGATCTATGAACGCTGTATGTCATGAATAATAATAATCCAAATATCGAGGCTGGAAGTAGGCTTAACCCGTTGGATGCTGCCTTGCTCGTTCGTGAATGGAGTCGGCGACACCGTTAGCCCGATCTTATTCAAACCTATAGCAAGTTACATTTCCTATTCGGCCGGCACACCTAAGTGGACGTCCCATGGCGTCTGCTCCGAGAAAATAGAATCTTCTTGGCATTTCCTTCCTGGGTTACGTTTCAAAATCCTTAACGTTTCAATCTCATTTAACACATGTCAATCTTCGTTTCTCACTTAAATTTTTATGTGCAACAAAATATCTCCCAAACTAACAGTTTCTCGGTATAAAATAATTTTCTATAGGGAATTAAGAAATACAGTAAATCCTCTATAGTCGCAAAAAGGTCGATTAATTCCAAAAAATGTAAAAAGCCTGGCATCAGCAAAATTTATCCTCGGAGTGAAACGACTGCCCCACAATTTTACTAAAAAAGAAAAACAAAGGAACCCAACTCAAAAAACAACAAAGACAACAAATTCAAGCAACTCGTTAACGAAGCAAGCAGCAACGAAGGATTCAAACTATAGAATAAAATAACTGTGAATCTCGCCGCGATCCTTTCGATCCTTTCACGAATCCGCAGAGTAGGGCAACTTGATGACGACTTTATTCTCGACAGGTTCATTTCGAGGCGAAGTATGTCGGTGGAAAAAGACAGACAACTATAAATTTCGTTAATTTTACGAGGGTCCACGCCAGACAACGCCTCTCGTGCAGAAACCGGAAGCAGAGTCCGGCGAAAACCTGTTCGACCGATCTGTGGGTCACTCGGTCTGGAACGAGGGCTCCGTTAAAAATCGATCTCCTGGTCACTGTTCCTCGATCGCGGCTTTTTAATACTTTTTGTCCTGGCCCCGGCCAATGTCTCCAGACCATTCAGGAAAAAAGAAGAAAAGAAGAAGTCGAAGAAGGAATCTGACTGCGCACGGAGAAAGCGAACCCGGTTACTCTCGCCCACAAATGGACAGATTCGTTATTTGATACTGGGATCGATGTGTGCGTGCATATTTCAGCCGAAGAAAGTAAGCTTTTGTTGATCAGGTTGCTTGCAAAAGTTTTTCGATGCATGCAGACTTATCTGGCATTTTAGAAGCTATTCCATGGAGACATTTTCAATGAAACAGGTAGACTTTTCAAGTTGAAAATAGTCCTTCGAGATTAATAATTGAAAATGAATCAATTAATTAACTGAAGGAAACAACAATTTAATTTGTCATCGAACAAATTACAACTTCCCAAAAATTATAATTGCATCGTTTTCCATTCATTATACACATTACTAAAAAGATTTTATAATGAACTTATTTAACCGTGTAGTTTTTCCAAACTTTAATGCAATTGGATATTAATACTAGACTGCGGATCTTTATGCATTTATGCTGAGTAGATGAAATTCAAAATTGTTGGAAAATTTTAAAAATTGAAGATGTCAATAGATGATTTCTCTTGTATCAAAATCATTAAGGGAAGAAATAACATTGAATTTAGTTTCTATTTCTTGCAATCGATGCAGACAATTTTTATTTCGCATAAAGATCCGCAGTTTAATTAATACATAGATTGTTGCATCTATGATTTTCTTTATCTTTCATGGAAGTAGAAAGGGACCATAATACTGGGAGTGTTTAGAAAACCGACGACTGACAGTCGACAATGCCTTAATGAATTGTTTAATGATGATAATAGATAATTTACGATCCCTTCTCGCAAAGTCTAAGCGGGCACAATCTAATAACTTCTTCCGGAGGGATCGTTTAAAAGAAATTTATTAAGGAACGCGATGCAGTCATCAAGCTGGCTATTAAATTAGCTAATGGTGGGCGAAGGCGTTTATAAATCATGCGCCACTTGTAGGCTGCGTGTCCTGATGCGTTTATGACTATGAAAGATATTCAACGAATAGATGTTAAGAATGCAACAAAAACTTTACTGCAAATTCCATTCTCATTTTGGATTATTTCCCGTTTGTATTATTAACATGTTCGCTACCTACATAAGCGCGGTGACCTGAATCTTGCGGAAAATGTAATAAAGAGACGTTTATGTGCGGTGTGTTATTTAGTGTCGTCACTGACAACATAATAGCAGGAAATTCAAGCTGCATTTTATTGCATTATTTTTTAATATCTTTTAGAAGGGAGACAATCCACTTAGTATTTTATTAGAACGTTTGTTACTATTAGGGAACGGATTTTTAAGTAATAAAGAAATTTTCTAAGACGATTGTAAGAAACAAAAATTAATGAAAAATGTATTTCGTGTAACTAAGAAATGTTCTTGAATTTTTCTTGTTAGTCTTGTTTTCACATAAAGTATTAAAAATCGTATTAAGAATTATATTAAAAATCGACCAATAAAAAGTTCTTACATTCGTCTTGTAAGTTTGCAGTTTCATGCTCAGTGACTGTACAATGATAGTATATATTACTTGATAATCGATCAATGAAAAATAATCAATATTAGAGAAGAAGATGAAAACTGTCAGCGATCTTGTCGCGCGATTACTGCAGGAAAAGTATTACAATTTCACGTCGCCGATTTCCCCGTAGTCACCGATAATTATTACATTCAACTAACAAGTGTTACATTATCGCCAGTCACGGCACCTGCTCCACGATTCGCGTGTTCCCCGAAGAGAAGAGGCTACGGATGAAAGTTCGCTTCAGGCGATTGTCCTATTGATCCTCTTCCTATGATTGCGATCAATTCACATGATCGAACAACAATCAGATTCGGAGAAAACATCGAGTGCTACATTGTTGCAAATGTAATTGCCAATTTCGAACCGTCGAAACAGTACTTGAAATCTTTCAGCTTAGGAAGTCATACATTTTTGCTTGATTGAAAAATGGGGAACTATAACAATTTTTTTATGTATGAAATTACGTTTCTTTAAAAAATCAATATATACATCTCGTTACGTGATGTTTCAATAGTACTTCCTGAAAAATTGAACTAAATAGCTTCAAGGATGTGGCAGCCATTTTATTAGAGCAGTGTATTTTTGCTTGATTGAAAAATGGGGAACTTTAACCATTTTTTTTATGTATGAAATTATGTTTCTTTAAAAAATCAACATATACATCTTGTTACGTGATGTTCCAATAATACTTACTGAAGAATTGAACTAAATTTTCACTCGAAGGAGCGTTTGAAAAAAGAACGTTTGAAATCGAGCTCATCGCCAGCGTGGTGATTAAAAATTTATTTTCCCATATCCAAAGTTAATTTTACAATTTCGCGGATCGTGCAATTAATATTTCGATTGACGCTCCGAACGATTCGTCGGTGTCCAAGTTTTCGTAATGACCCAAACACTCGGCACATTCCTAAATGTAGATCATTCTACAATTCGCTGACGCGGAATGATTCGGTAAAAACTCGACGACGTGAAATCTTTTTTTCGTTTGCTGTTCGTAAAACGAGCCGATTAAAATTTACGGTTCCCTTTTAATGCTGCTCGACAGTCAACAAGGTTTATTAACCAGATCTACAAAACGTATTTTTTAAATTTTCAATATAGGCCCACATAAAAAGGTTGTAAAATACAACTTTTAGTATTTTTTCTACAATTCCGATCAATTGCAATTTTTGAAAAAAATTTTTTTCACATCCTGTAGCAAACTAATTGCTCTAGCTTCCCCAAAAATGTTCAAATCGTATAGTACAATATTTAAAAAGTTATCGTCTTTTTAAGAGTGTCCGAATATTAGTGGGAGGCACTGTATTTACTGGGACACCCGGTAGAAAATTACGACGCTCTCTTCGTCATCGGAGACGCGAGTGGAACGCCACTCGTTACACGACCTCGTTCGTCGCGGCTGAACGTTTCTCCGCTTTTCAGCCGATGAACTGCCGAGTCATTTATTTTACGGCCATCTGCGACGATCTCGTTAGCTCGGCTTCTAAATATTTACTCTAGCATTGTTCTACCGCACTTACAACAATAACGGACGTCTACATTCCGGCGCGGACACGTAATACTCGTTCGCTCCACTTTTGGACGATCTTATACGTGTAATAAGATTTTCTATGTAACACACTCGGGATTCTTTGCTGAATAATTGGCGTTATACTATTTTCCGACGTGTTATAACTATTTGAATCGTTTTGACAAGACACTCGACGAATTTAGGAGCTGTCGATGCTAACGCGGATTCACAGTAAGTGGAAAAGGCGAGACATAGTCAGACGAGGCACGCCAATTCCACTTCATTGAACAACGTTTCTATTATTTATCATGCGTGTACGTATCATTGTTTCGATAACAAACTCTTCAAGTTGTTTATTATGTCTTGTTTGACGATATGTCTTTTGTTGTTTAATATTTTCATTGATATGCTTTCATGTGATAACAGTATTTATAATATGAGATAAAAGTATTTGATGATTCACGCTCTCAAAGTTGCATCTCGTTGAATACACATATTTTAGCATGTGTAATGGACATGGTGATCATGAAGAATGAAACTATTGAATAATATCACAATCTATTGCTAAAACAATTTTAATAGAAAATATTCGTAATAAGTAATACTTTGATATATTCATTGAAAAATGAGATGACATTAATCACAATCAATTTCTAAAACAATTTTAAGAGAAAATATTCATAGTAAGCAATAGAAATTCTATTTGTTCATTGAGGAATGAGATGAAATTAACTTATCAGAATCAATTTGTGAAACAATTTTAAGAGAAAATATTCTTAGTAAGCAATACAAATTTTATTTGTTTTTAACCACGATAACAATGGTCTATATCATGTCTAACGACTGAAATAACAAATGGCAATAAAATAGCAAATAGCTATTACACTGTATTAAAATCTGTAAAAAACATAATTTATAAACTATAAATATAATATGAGCATATAAAACATCAAGTCTAACGATTGAAATAATAATAATTTAATAACTATCCAAAAATAAATGGCAATAAAATAGCACTTGGCTATTATACTGTATTAAAATCTAAACAGCAATGGATGCCATAATTGCAGGCTAGAGATAGTATTAAAAAACATCATTTATAAACCATAAATATAATATAAGCATAAAACATCAAGCCTAACGACTGAAATAACATATAATTGTTATCCAAGAATAAATGGCAATAAAATAGCAATTAACTGTTATACTGCATTAAAATCTAGACAGCAATGGATTGCAGTCTAGAGGCAGATAGTACTAAAAAACATAATTCGTATTTGATAATTGGCACAGTAGTGGCACTCATTGTCCACAATCGATGTTTATCGATTGGATGGTGTGGGATAGCGTTCATAGTGATTTTCACTGGTTTGCTGGCACACATTTCCCTCGGAATCGTCATCACGTATCGAGGAAACATGCGTTACGGAATGTTGGCCAAGCGTACATCTATGAAATAATATTTGACGTGTTCGACAAATGTTTGTTCGGCGTTGAGAACGTTCCAGGAATCGATCATGCCGCTAAAACGTAAACGTTTCAACGTTTGGAAATCCTCGCGCGCTAGTGCCCTCCGTGAGATCGCATAACAATCAACATTTTTTTGACAGTGCATACATTCTTACAATCTCGTAATCTATCTTGATCTTGATTGCATCATCGTAGACAGATCTAACAAGTTTATGATCTGCAAGAATAATTGGCTGATTAATTTGCAATTGGTTGTGTGGATCCATTGGCTCAGAAACTTCTGTATCCATCGAGTCATTTATTTACAGGAAATTAATTGATTCGTGTTCATTAATTTATCAATTTCAAATTAATTTCGAGGATCCACAGTTCCTCGACTCTAATCAATCAATTTCCAGTTAGTTTTGTTGATCCACAAGTTTATGGATCTATAAATTAATCAGTTTTTAATGTAATTATCTTGATCTTTGTGGTCATGGAGCCATCAGTTCGCCAATTTATCAATGTATACGGTAAACAAACATAATCGTAGATCGGTAGTACACACAGTTAGCTGATTTATTACCATAACAGATAATGAGAGTCGCTATCAGACGAACGTCATCGATAAGAAATTTACAATCGTATGGATCTTGGAAAAATTCATTACGTCGACATTTACTTAAAAGCCTTAGTTATCTTTATGGAACGATAACATTTACAGTCTCGTAAAAAACTGTATTCTTTCGTTCGACACTTTGAGTATGCACTTAAAATATTTGAAAAGTATCTCGTCGTCGAGATTGTTCACAGCGAAACAAGAAAATCTGCAAATGGATGGCTAATTACAATTACATCAATCGTAATCTTCTGACAATTCATTCTTTCTAATCGTAAGAAAATAAAAATTGTAGTGTATCAATGCACAAGTTTGACAATGATTTAGGAATCTATAAATATTTTACTGGATCCATGTATAATTAATTGTAAACAGCTTAATTGATGATCTTACGCATTTGTCGACTGTGGATCAATGGAATTTTTGTAAATCGATCACTCGACGAATTTATGAATTTATACATGGACCTATAAATCCACATAAGTCATTGATAGCTTGATCTCTTGATAATTTAATATTGCATAATTTCTTAATTCTTAATAATATTTAATGAACAAATGAATTGGTGGATTCTTTAAATCGATTTATGTGTTTTCCGAGTTTATTGATATATTTTACAGCATTCTAAATAACTACGTAGACAATTAACTCTAAATCGCTAAAAATTGCTACATTAATCAAAATATCGTTTACATTATTAAATATGTCGGTACCTAATCAATTGCTAAACATTTAAGTATTGTATGAGCTATTATACCAGTATTTCATATCCATAAAATTTAGAAAATCATAGGGAATGGAAATATTCTAGTCGAAAGCAATGTTTAATTTCCAAGTAAAAATTGCTCCGAGTGCACAGGGTTAAATTGCATCTAAAAAATATAATTTTAAAAAAGTCGCGATTGAAAAAAATTCTAAGGGTTGGTTTTTACAACTTCGTTGTGCGAATATTCGTGAGTGTGACTGTAAGATTATCAGGACACGATCTTTCCCAAGATCGAATCTCTACCATTGCTCGATCAGCATCCGGAATGCGATCTAAATCGTCTCTCGCGAGTCGAGAGAAACCGCTTCTGCGGCGAGACGAGACGAGCTCTCGTACGATACCCGATACACGTCGCGAACGCTGTTAGTCCTGAAACGAAGGGAAAAGTTGTCGGCTCTAGAGAGTGGTTGTTGCACTTCCTTTCTCCGGCATCGACTAAACTCTGTACCCATGCCCGTGCCTATCGTAATCAAGGTAAAGGTGAATTCTTCTCGATCGAAATTTAAATATATAATAAATTTTATGATTTCGGCGCAAGGTTCGATCATTTATAGAAAAACAGCAAATGTGCAATTAATTAAACATGCTTCTCGACGTTTCGATCCTTATGTGGATCATTCTCAAAGAGACATTTTTTGCGTCTGAAAAATAATATATGTATAATATACTTTGAACAAATATTGTAGCACAGCCGTGTAAATCCAATGGAAAAAAGAAATTCGTATCGTAATCATCGGAATTCATCGTGTAGTGAAATCGTTCGCGTTGTTCGACAACAATTAACCGAGGTTCAGACAATCCGGTGCTGATAAGACGGCGTGGATATCTATACAGTGGCTCCACACATGTTTAGAGTAGAAACTTGATTCTAATCATTGTGCACCGTTCTGGGAGAAGTGCTTACTTCAGATATTGTTTAAGCATACCGTAGAATCGTTCTATCTAAGCAACATCCATCTAGTTATTGTAGTTAATTAAAAATTTTTGATTAAAATTATTGCGAACCATTTCTGTAGAAGTGCTTACTTTGAACATTATTTAAACACGTTTCAACGATGATAATGTTGTAATTAAATATACCATTGTCTTTGGGAGAGTCTGTAGAATTATTCCGTGTAAAAAACATTTGCATGTCTGTTAGGATTGAAGCACAATAAATTTTTGAAGTTTTGAAGCTATTTCCCGGAAATTGAAAATGTTGTAACTGCTTCTCGCAGGTGTTCCCATGATTCAGTGCAACACCTCGACCACCGAGGAATTTTCCAAGCGAAATTTATCAATACGTGGACCCTGACATGATCGGAAAAGAAAAAGTGGAGATTAATTATCAAACGGTATCGACAAGAAGACTTTGACGCCACCGATACGTAACAATACACAATAGATCCTTATCTATGCTGGATTAAATTTTTATTGACGATGAGTTAGGTTCAAGTTAATATGATTAGGTTTTATTCCATTGAACATAGCTTTTAGATGTCTAAATTATTTACTTTCTTGTACAACTTATTTGATTAAATTGTTCTGCAATAGAAACGTCTATAGATAAATCTGTGTGCAGGATGGCCGCTGCCATATTCGATATTCTCGAAGAAATTTCGCTTTCTACATAGACAGTACCGGCTATAACGTCTCATTATCATTACAGTCGGCTGATCTAACGATCTAAAGAAGCTGTAGGAAAGGAAACGCTTGGTTCAAAGACCAGTTTCACGCAAAGATGCCTCCGCTAAAGTAAAAGTGTTGATCCCAACACTTTTCTTTTCAAACCCATTCTTCCGTTCCGAACCATAATCCAATATCTTCCAAGATGCTGTTTTATCACCACTGAACAATAGGGAAAAACCTCGAAATAAATTATAGCTTGCAAGATTTAATCAAATTCATTTCAATATTACGTACGCAGTCAAATTTCCGGGATTCAAAAACTTTTCTGCTTTAACAATAAAAGATACGCGAATGTTCTTTATGCTCTTCCAAATGCAATGGTATATTTTTTAACACTGTGGACGTTCAAATAAATGTTTAAGAGCAGTAATACGTCTTTAATGCATCAACTTTTCTTCTCGAATGTTTTTCAACTTTAACAATTTCTTGTGCTTTAACAATAAAAGATGCATGAATGTTTTTTTATGTGGAACGATTCTGTAGACTCTATCAAATGCAGTGGTATATTTTTTTAACGCTGAGAATGTTTAAATATGTTTAAATAAATTCTTGAAAGCAGTAAGAAGTCTTTAATGCATCAACTTTTCTTCTCGAATGTTTTTCAAGTTCGACAATTCACAAATTCGACAAAGCACGAAGCAGTTCGTTCGTAAAAGTTAGACGGTTACCATAATCTTCGGGAAAGTGAAGATCATGCGAGTTAACTCCCTCCTCTGACGGAATAATCCCTCGGCGCGACGTCGATGATATTTACAAGCGTAATTGCACTTGCTGCACGAGATAAATTGATGGACGACCAAGGAAAGTTTGCGGCCGCGTCGAAACGTTCATGTTCGTATGTCCCTTATGTTTCTCGGCGGGCCTAGACATTGACCTCGAAAGCGAGGTGATCACGGCGGGTTCGCTCGACGAGAAGAAAGTGCAGGCCAGCCTCCGTCCGGTGTGTGCAACGTGCAATGTGTGCAACATGCGCGTTTAATCGCAGGAAAAGCTCGTCCTATCGGCACGTGTTACGCGCTGACATTGGCATTGGGCGAATAATGATCTAGATCGAGAAATCTAGCGACGTATAGTGACTCCCGTAAGTATTTATATTCCTAACAAAAATTCAGGCTGCAAAAATCTAAAATTACATTAATACTTCCCAACGGAAGTAAATAATGATGATAATAATCATCGATCCAAAGCAAGAAGCACGCTTTCTACAGGATCTGAATCAGGTATCAATCACGCTAGAGAATAATTACAACGTCCGAACCGTGTTTCAGTCATCGACCGCCGAGTGATCGATCTACCTATTATTCTCCGTTTACATTTTTCGATCCATGGATCCATGGACCCCAGCTTTCCTCTCTGGACCGCCATTTGCATTTGCCTCGGTGCAGGCAGTCGAACCAGTCAAGCGAAAGTGAAACTCTAATCCCTGCACGCGACCAGTGTGGAGAAAGAGAGTAAACGAGGAAGAATATCTTATCTGAAACGTAATTTGTTTAAATAACCGAGGAGAACGAACCGCGAAATGTATGTACCGTTGAGAACTGCTCGGAGATTTGGTTTGTGCTGGACTGCTTCGATAATTGTCTTCGAGGATATCGAAAATTTAAAATTTTCTTGTAGGCTGTTTCTTAATTAGCGAAGAATTTCTTTTGGTGGTTTTGAGAGACTATCACGTATAGTAAAAATATTATTAATAGATCGGGGATTTCTATGGAAAATAAAAATTGTCCGAAGCTGAAATAGGAATGAAATAATTCTTCTTCGAATCGTCAATTGGGATTTGGGAGGTAACACGGATTTTTCAACCATTATCGTTATGTCTTTTTCCCCAGGATGAAAAAAACATCGAAAAAAATGTCCAGGTCAATATTGCAATAAAAAGCAAGCTCTTCTTTCGTCATGGTTCCAGAAAAAATGATTTGTCAAGCAAGTATGCTTAGGAGACACTAAGCTGTTCACACAATAGTGGATTTCGCAAAACGATCGTTTCTCTTTGTCAGTAAACGTGTGCAACGGTGTTCGAGGTGGTGAAGCACGGAACGTTCTACTCGGAGCAGTGGATTTTCGCTCTCGTGACTTGGCTATAATAATTACCATATATCTCGTATTATCGATCAGTCGCGATTTTCATGCGGTCTCGCGAGGTTCTCGCGTTCGGGAACACGTTTACGAGTCCGGTGACCACTGGAGAAAGTTTCGCATTCGCGAAATAATAATTCGAACGTGATACAGGAAACGGGAAAAGGTAATAAGAACAGCGAGACTGTCAGATAATGCCAATTGATAGAACACGTGGCGGTGGATCTGGTTGGTAACTTCACTTTCACGCCCACTCTTATACTTCAGCAATAATTAATTGTTGAATATATTCTTCACATTGCTTTCATTTCTTTGATCGTTATTGAACTGATCTGATAAATAAAATTGTGAAATTGTTATTCTTAGCTGGACACACTTTCCTAATAATTTTATTTGAAGACTATTTTTAAGTGAATGGAGAACTACAGCGCACAAAAAATAAAATCGTCCTAGTTGATTTTTTAAAAGGTTAAGGGTAGTAAATTGAACAAAAAGGGACAGACGAAAAATATGAAAATATAAATAGCATAAATCCATATAAATAAAATGTAAACACAACAGATAAAAGACAATTTATAGAAAATAAAATGAATAGTGGAAGTACAGAAGGATAAAATACAAATGGCATCGTAGCACAGTTCTCATTAGAACAATGACCATGAACATGTAATAATCTCATTCAAGCGGTCCATTCACCGCGGTCATCTTAGAAAGTGTTCGGAAAAGAAATTTGATACATTCATATTCTCGCTGAACATATTCGATCTCTCCTCGTAAAAATCAATGAAGACGAAATTATCACGATCTGCTCCCACAATTAAGGTTAATCAAGAATAACAATGCACAAGAGAAACACAAAATTTGACAAATAAGTGAAATCGAAGATAAACGATGAGTTAACTCGACCCGACCGGTTCATTAATTAAGAAAGAGAAAGGAGAAGGATGTAACCGAGCTGCAAATGACGAGTTAAGTCGTCCTATCATTTTCATCAGTTAATGTAATTAATTATTTAAAAAATTCCTATTCACAATTCTTTCAAAAAATCTATTCATCTCACAATTTAGATAATAATGATAATAGTTTCTTAAATACTCACAATAACATGAAAAATTAAAATTGTTTTGGAGAGGTACTTTCATCCCCAGAATATTTTTCAACAGGATAAAAATTGTTCTATTATTATTATCGCGTGAGCTACATTTGTGCAAAGTTCCAAATTTATTTTTTAATTTTCAAGCTGTCGACCATCACTTCTAAATTATTTTTCTCTCGTGATATTTTTGTGAGATTTTTTATCAAACTAAAGAAGTGTTCTTAAATACTTCGTGATGCCATAACCTTCAAAACTCTTCCTCCTTCCAACACCCACCCACATAGAAAGAGAAAGGAAGTCACTAGGACGCGTCAGATCAACGCCCCTGACCTTCCCATCACCTTCCACCAAAAGTTTCAATGTATTCCTTCATAAAAATTATTCATTTCATTAATAACACACTAGATAATCCAAAAAGTTTTCTCATCTTTCCTTTCAGTATGGCGATGATGCTACATAAAATAGACCAAAGATCAAAATCGCACACATACTGTCCATGAATAACAACTCCCAACAACTCCCAAAAACATCAAAATCCCCAAAAGAACCGGCTCAACGCATTCTAAGATCAGAATCCAGCAGATCACGAAGCATCATCCCTTCCAAGGTCTTAACCCAGACCTAACCCAGACCCAAATCCCCACACAATGTCCACCAAAAACCTCGGGCAGCTCCTCGAAACATTAAAATCCCAAAAACAACTTCCTCCAAACACCTCAAAATCAAAAATTCAGCAACACATTTAGGTTCATCCCCTCGAAGGACCTAACTTCTTCGATTCTACAATAGGTTAGAGTGTCTTCGAAGCAACAACTAAACATTTCGTCCAAATACTGCCGAAAAAACATCATCAAAATCTCTTATCTAGAATCCCGAAGACAAGAAATCCCTGTACCGTTTCAAAAAGCAATGCTCTGATCTTCCAAAATCAATTATCGGATCAAGGGACTCGACAGGGGGGTGGATAACTGAGGGGGGTAGGTGAACGTCTCTTCCATTGAAATGATATTGATCATGTACTCACTGGTGTCGGTCTAGCACGGAGACATCGCAAGAACATTGACACTTCTACGTCAAGGACCTCGAAGGCACGGGCATCGTCTTCAGGTTCTGTCCAGCAGCTACGACGTTGATTTCCGACGCGTTTCACCGTCGCTGGTGGCTAATTAATGACCCGGCGATCACCATTAGGTTGATACTTATTAGAGAAACGCGACACCGATTACGCGACGATCATCGCTGTATTTCGCCGGAAAATACGGCGGAGCGATCCTGTTCCGGCTGGCACGAGCGTGGAGGGTGCAGGCGCCGCCGGCCGGCCGCCATCATAGAAATCAATACAACCCTTCAGACCCGGTGCTCATCCACGCAGTTCCCATCTGCGAGCCAACCTTCATGTTCGCGTTGCTTAACCTTGCTCCAAGGGCTCCTTTTTTCGGGGTGCTCGAAGGTTGAGGTTTGCCAGAGAGTTTTGAGACATGCCGCCGGAGACTGAGTCTGTTTGGACCACTCGTAAAAGTTGTCGCGATGCTAAAACGATTTTGTATATGATCTTTTAAATACAGAACCAGTAAAACTTGTCATCTTACAAAAATGATCATCAATTAATAAATTTCTCTTGCTGCAAAAGATGTACATTGTTGAATGGATCCTCTACTTTTGAAGAAGATTAAAATGTATATAATTTTCCGGGGATTTTTTAAATGCTCTATTCACCACAATTAAGATATGGAACATTTTCCGACGCAAATCAAAATTCCACCACACCTATAACGAGCTCTAAAATGACAGGCTACTAACTCACGGTATCGTTCCAACCTCTTCGAGTATCCTAACTCGAGCAATAAAATAAAGTGTATTTAGAACGCGAAGACGATTTACGAGCCACGATTGATTTACGATCGCTTCGTGGTCTCAAAGACCCATTGTCCATGTATGGATCCTAGTTATGGTCATCTTCTCGGCGACTTCCCGACAGTTTTGACTTCCGACACGCGCGTTTCTGCGATAATTGGCCGGCGAAAGAGCCCAAACTGTTTTTGTCAAGCTGAAAACCAGGTGTAACAAGAAATCCGTCTGTCTCCATAGACCGTTCCCGTAAGAACTCGGAGCTACGGGTGTTCCGGCAAGTTACGTGGGATTTTTCTTTGCACACATATTTTCGTAAACGTCCCGCTGGATTTGAATTTTAAACTAGAGATTGTTGGAATCGAACCTCTCTTTTGAAATTTCGTAGAAATCGAACACGCACTCAACGTGCAGCAATTTCACCTGGTGGAATGTCTGCGGAGGATTTTCTAGGTAACAGGTAAACGATTTGAGAAACGTTCCAAGCAACTTTGTTTTAGTTGTTTATTTATAAATAAATTGGCAGAACTTACTCAAAGTTACCTAAAAATGAACTTACATAGACTTATTTAAAAATAAACTTACATACTTACTTAAAAATGAACTTACATAGACTCACTTAAAAATGAACTTACTTAATCTGACTTAAAAATGAACTTACTTAGACTTGTTTAAAGATGAACTTACTTAGACTTACTTTAAAATGAACTTCTTTAGTCTGACTTAAAAATTAACTTACTTAGCCTGACTTAAAAATTAACTTACTTAGTCTGACTTAAAAATGAAACTACTTAGACTTACTCAAAAATGAAGTTATTTAGTCTGACTTAAAAATGAGCTTGCTTAATCTTACTTAAAAATGAAACACAACGGATTGTTTTTCACCGTTTCAGCAGCACTGTGGTGATAATGCGGAGTCGCGGATAATTTACGCACCATTGTTTCGAGCGCGGATTTGCAACTAACGGTAACAGCAGGTGATTTAAATTTAAAAAACCGTGGATTACGTTACGCTTTCTTGAACCACACATTCTTGAGGTGTCTACGTATTGTATGCAAGCATGCTGGGGATCCGCCATTTTTCTGACTACAGTGGATTGAATTTCAATGTTGCCTGTTCAGCTAACCGATTCCCCATACTTTATTATTGTAATTAATTCCATAACATACTTCTTAAATCGGTAAAGAAGTTTTATAAATGTGCAAGAAACATTTTGATATTATCTTGCATGCCTGTATCGGAACCTTTACCATAAGAGATCGAATGACGTCAATTTTTATTGAACAGTCGAGTGGAAACAAGTTTAAAAATTGATTCGAAGAAATTCATTCTAGTCACTTTCCCCGAATGCAATTCGATCATTCTATTAACTATAAAATAAAAAGCCGGTCGTTTGACCTTGGTAGCTTAACTGTCAAGGTGTTCCGAACCCGAAAACACGTGATACATATTGTGTCAGCCCACAACCATAAGATATGTGGGTCGCGAGCGTCCATGAAACTGGAGCGACACCGTAAACCGAATTCAGGGTGTACCAGATCGGACCAGGTAGGAAAAATGAAGAGGAGAAGAAGAAGACGAAGACTCGGACAGGTTGATACTTGAGAGGATACGCTCATTCGCTCAGGAACGCGTGAAGCTCGAAGGTGTCCGGTTCTTGCAGCGAGTTTCACTGATTTTCACGGCCGCTTCGCTTCTTGCTCAGATACCGAGGAAAGCCCGTGGTTCACTATTATTCCGAGACCATAATTATTAATGAAACACGCGTGCAAGAACGGCGCCAATCGCGGACGGCACTCTGAAAATCGCTCCTATTTCCACAAAGATAATTATAGCTGATCGAGAGTCCAAACAAAGTCATATTTGAAAGCTTTTCTGTTAAAAACCGTAAGACTTGATTGAAGGTTTATTTATTCAGCCGCCATTTTCCTTTTCGTAGAAAGTTCCCATCTCGCACTCGCACATCTTTCTCTAAGTGTTACGCAAGACGCAAAAGTAAAACCCAGAACGCAACTGTTCAATGGAAAAACAAAATCACCATGTAAAGATAATTGTTATCGAAGACCATGGAAAAATGAATACTGGCGTCGTAACATTACGAAGAAAGTTCTGTTAATGGCAACATCGATTATTTTTCCAAGCATCCGCTGACGACACGATGAAAAGCTAGAGTCATGTTCCTCAAGTATGAAAATTCTAATCATCATATTTGTTAGGCTTCTTTCGAATCATCTGAACATTGTAAACGTTGTTGTATTGTTGTTTCCATTTGATTTGCTTCTGGGGATGTTAATTATCATACACTTGTTGTATTGGGACTCCTGTAACATTTCAGAAACTCGCCAGAAAGAGAACTTGCTAAAATGTACTCCAAAATGAATTTATTCGGACTTGTTGAAAAAAGAATTTGCTGGTAGTTAATTCAACTTGTTTACAGATGAACTTACTTAAAAATGTACTTACTCAGACTTACTTAAAAATGAACTTACTTAGTCTGACTTAAAAATGAATCTACATAGACTTACTTAAAAATGAACTTACTTAGACTTACTTAAAAATGAACTTATTTAGTCTGACTTAAAGATGAACTTATTTAGTCTGACTTAAAAATGAATTTACATAGACTTACTTAAAAATGAACTTACTTAGACTTATTTAAAAATGAACTTATTTAGACTTACTTAAAAATGAACTTATTTAGTCTGACTTAAAGATGAACTTACTTAGTCTCACTTAAAAATGAACTTCCTTGGACTTACTTAAAGATGAACTTACTTAGAACTACTCAAAAAGGAATGTACCGAAACTCATTCAAAGAAGACGTCGCTAAAATTTAAGTTAAAGGAATTGCTAAAACCTCCTTCAAAAAGAGAACGTAATAAACTCACTCGAAAGAAGACTTACTGAAATCACCTGTGAAGTAACACAAAAAAGAAAGTGAAATGCCCGTTCATAGGATCATAAAGATACCATAACTCACTTCCTGTCGATCGCTCTTCCTTATCGACGCAGCAGCAACCGGTTGCATCGCAGGTTGTAGCAAACTGTCTCGAAAAAACAAAACCGCCGTCTCTGAGGTAGCAAAACTTCGTTAGAAAAGAAAATTGTAAGGATCTTTAAAATCGTCGATGGCAATTTCCGAGCGGTTCTTGCTTGGCCCGACGATTTCACCTTGGTTCGCCAGTCGAACCGATACGATTTCCGGTTTCTACGGGTCCGTGAAAAAAGTCCGGACGCCGGCGGCGGCAAAGTTATTTTCATGGGGGAAAAAAGAGGCTCGTGCATGTTTAAACACGCGGCATTTGAGAAGCTTAAATAGGACAAGCTATACGGCAGCAGAAGGTGACTTTCTATCCGTCACCGTCGATTTTTTCGGCTCGTGTAACCGTTCGCGGTTTGTCCTTCCGCCTACGCAACCGTTGCTGTACGAAATGTGCCCGTTGCAATGTTTTCTATTTAATTAACACTTTTAGAATGCTGTAGTTTCGATACATTGTGCATAGCTGAAATTTACACTAGAACTACCGAGCACTGAAAGTGCCTAATAAAAATTGTCTGTATTAATTGCAAGACGAAGGAGCTACATAGATATTTGTTTCTCTCGTTAATCATTTTAATGGGTTGGAAATGGTACACCAATTTTTTTTAAATTGCTCAACTCTTTCCACTCGGAGCTATTTTAACTCGAAAATTAAACATTTCTTCCAATCTAGAATATTTCTAAGTGATCTCCGAGAAAAATCTCTATGATTTTTCAAATTTTATGGATAAATTGCTATAATACCTCATGCAATACCTAAATGTTTAGTAATTCATAAGATACTACTACTTTAATAATGTAAACAATATTTTGAATAGGGGTACAGCAATTATTGCGAGTGCCGAAAGGGTTAAACCATTTCACCATTTCTCAATTGATCTATTTGTTTCGAATGTATAAAATTCACAATCTAGTGCGATTCGATGACGTAGAATTTATTTACTGTAGATTGTAAGACTGACAGGAAATAATAATTTCATTCACAAATAGCGTACAATTAGTTGTCCATCTTCAAACGACACACTAACAACTTCTAACACTTTATACTTCGCACGTCGTAAAATTTTCACAAATAGCCACAGTTTTGGGTTAGGTTTTGTCGCAACATTAATGGAAATTTGCACTTAATAAGTGTTAATTAACATATGATAATGTTATTTGCAACATAATTCACAGTGAAAACGGTTGCTACTTTGTAATGCTAAGTCACGTCAGGATGCGGAGAATCGCGAACACGATTACTATCGTTCCATTCGAGGCCTACTTTCATGAGATTTATTAATTGAACAGAGAATTTATTAATTGAGCCGTGAACACTGCGATGATTCGAGCCATTTAGCAAAACTAACAACATCCGCAATAGCTAACTCGTGATCCTAGATCAATCCTCTGTTTAATTAATATCTGAGAATATTTACATTAAATCGTGCTGTGATCACTAATGAGACAATTTGCCCATCGTTCGTGAACAACTCTTAATTAATCACGCGTGCGAAGAACTCTCAACGTGTTAAACGCTACGTCAATTATATGTGTGAGACTTTCTTTGTCAGGTTTAAAAACTGATTTGCATCGCGAAATTGTTCTTATTATGTTATTATTAAGATTCATTAGGATTTTCCAGCTGAAAAATAGGAGCCAGATGAAAAATTTGTTCTTTCACCAATGTTCTTAAATTCCATTCATTTTCCCCATAAATGCATAAACTGCAAACTCTAGTAATCACTTCGATCAATTTTAATTCTCCAGTTCCCGTGTTCCCTAAATTGCTTCGAAGTTATGGAATTCCTTGGAGTTATGATTTAGCAGTCCACCTGTTAATTAATCACACGTGCGATCATCCATTAACCAGAGTTCGCGAATAGACAAGTGATTTGTGTCGACGTTCATTCATCCGTCTTAATTCGCGTTGCAAGCGATCGATCCTACTTTACTTCACTGTAAACACTATAACAATAACATATTATCATGACCCGTGCATTCGTATTTGTCCTATGTGATTTATTCATTGTTTCTTTGTAACTTGTTCGGTAATGACCGATAAAAGAGTTCCAAAAGATTCAATTGCTATCGTTGATGTTTCGAGCAAATTCTATAATTGTACTACATATAAAAACTAATGCACTTATTTAATTAAAAATGACACTTAATTTCTTACCTCGTAGCTGTCTAAACAAACATATCAATCGCATTATACAGCGACAAATAAAAAAATTGTTTTACTCATACATTCTGGCTCCGAATATTGTCAAATAAAAAGAAATGGAACAAAATTTGGATTGTTCGACACCCAAAAATTCCTGCATCCCTTAAAGAGAATGATAAAGAAACGCGGAAATTCATTCCAGAGCATGATGGATAAACACTGGGAAGCCATTACGGTACCGTACTATTTACCAGGAGCATAAATCGATCTTCCGGATCGTTGAAGTTCGACTGATCATGGGAGTACCGCTGATAGGCCTGTCGGCATAGTGTTTACAGGTGTTGCACGCGCGTGACCGTGACCGATCGGCAGCCATAACCTTCGGAGGATCGAAGGAATTGCGAACGGGAGGAGATCTAATCGAGGTCGCGGATCGAGGTCGACTTTTAGACCAGCGTGACGCCTAATCGCGGTGTCTGAGAATGATGCAGGTACCGTTTTCCTCTCATAAGGGTCAAATCCTGGAGAAGGGGCCAAGGAGCAGAAAAACGTACTGGGTGTCTTGAACATACTGCAGGTAGGTCAAGTTTTATTATCAGTGGCCTAATCGCATAATTTTATGACTGTGTCGGGGCCTTTCTTTTTATTTACCGTCCTCAACTTGTGAGGACGGTAACATTTCAATTTCGCATGGAACGCAGATTTTTGGGAATTTTTTGTGCTTTAAGTATACAAGTTAGGGGAATATTTTTTGCAGGGAAAAATTCTGTGGACTCTCCTGAATACGGTGGTATAGATATTTAAAAAATTTTAGACAATAGTCAGAGCAGTCGAACCACTGTAATAAAATGAATTGTACCGAACTTTCGCAGATTCTTTCTGAAAACGAAGGTATCGCCAGAAAAAGGTTATTTATCTATGATAATAGCAATTATTTGTCGCACACCAAGTAGGTGGAGAAGAAGAAGAGGCGCCTCACTCTCTCCCTCTTCAATTTTTCTCTTCCTCCTTCCGATAGTCAGTCACTGTCCATGGCGTTTGTCACGAGTAGACAGCAGATCTAAACACCGTTATGGTGCCTGGAAATATCTTTGCGACATGATTAATGCAAAATTAATCCAATGAAAAATTTCTGAGATACTGTCGAGGCTCTGTTGTATTTGTTTAACTATTTATTCTACATTAATCCACACGATTTTCGCGTGACAGGAAAGTCAAAATTGTCTACACACTTCTCTTGCACATTCTTTTGCAAACTACAGCCAAGAAAACTATTGCGAATCGATTAGAAAGGCTAAAATAATAAAGACGATATCGAAAGTGGAAATCGGAAATTTGCAAATGTTTCTTTTCGCAACCGTTGAGATTGCAACGAGATTTCGTAGATAATTGCGTGTATAATACGTCCGGCTTCCTCTTCGCAGCCGAATTGTTGCGCAACTGTAGGAAAGCAATAACCGGGCCGAAGTACCCGACGATATTTGCAATTAAGTAGATTGCGTGTAACTACTGCTAGATAATAGATTAATTGGAACGCACTGAACGCGAGAGGATGGTTGCTCCAAACTCGATATGCCAGTTGTCGAAATCGTATGATGAAGAACGCGGTCCTGACGGTACTCTGTTACTCATGGCTGAACCTGTTCACGGAAGTGCGTTCGAACGCCAGGTAAACCTAATCGATCCGTCCTCTGGATCTTGCGAAAATGTTTGCACACTCTCACATCCACCATTACCACATTACTATTAAGAAAGATATATAATAAACATCATTTTAACAGTACTGTTTAATAGGCACGAAACAGCATTCAAGCTTTATTGTAACGCAAACATTAAATTGTTTATTGTTACCATTTTTGTTAGTTTTAACATTCTCGCAAGGTGGACGATTTTCCTAATGGAAGATTTTCCCATTTAGAGAATGTTGAACGCTTTTTTATTTCACAAAATATTTTTTATTTCGTGTTTTGGAATTCGTGTAGCAACGAAATGATTATCAGATTATTTGTAATGTTTCTTCATTAGCTGCGCTCCGATTTAATCACTATCTTCCCAAGTATATCTCTTCCTTGATTTTCGACATTTCCCATTTTTTACAATCTAATGAACGCCTTTAATTTATAAATTTCGTTCCTTCCACAGCTCCCTGTCCGATGACTCGAAGGATCCGACGATAAAGACCGGGATAGTCTTGCCGGAGCATTACGTGAAAGGTTAGTGTATTCCACTCTCCGCAAAACTTTCCCATTCCCAGAATTCGCTCGAAGAAAAATTCGCATTTTCCATTGCACTCGCGGGGAGTATAATGATTAATCGGGACTGAATGTATGAGACGTTTCCAGGCACGCGATATTACTGCGTTGCGTTGCCAGATTCAACTTTCGATCCAGAGCAGAGATTACTGGCAAGAGATTAAGTCCAGTGGATTAACGATTCTTTTTATTTGTTGCTCTCTGTGGCAACGCAGAAACTGATAATCATACTGCGTGTTTGATGCGCCGGTGTAAAAAAGTTGTTGGTTGGACTGTGGTATGGTGAAAGCATTGATAATGTTGCAGAAAGTTCTAGATTGCTCTACAATTTATTTGCTATTTTACTTGTAAACGAACACATAATTCGATCTCTATACAATAAATGAAGGGATTGAAGACTAGCTCCATTTCCATTTCTAAAAACGATGCAACCAAATAACTCTCCAATAATAAATAACATAAATCGAAAGTGTAAACAATAAGAGTATAATAAACACCTGTACAGAATTTCAAATTAGTTTCACCTTTCCACTTTTTAAAAAGGGTGCAAAAAATTGGTATTTTTCACCAAGAAAAAGAAAGTTCATTGTGATTGAAAGGACCAAACAATTTTGCAATTTAGCTACATCTACTACACTCTCTGAAAAGAGCTGGTCTACAGAATCCAATCACTGGAATCGAACAGCAACAAATCAATCGACTTTCTAAGTCCCTCAGCAAGCTATTTTACAATGCCACCGCACAGCGGCTAGCATCAATGTAGAATCTAGTTGCTGGATCAAGATTTAGCGCAGCTGTAGAAGTCGTGAAGGACGACGCAGCATGGTCATAAGTTCCCCGAGGATTTTACCCGTTCCGCGAGAAACGCGTTATTCTCAGAAAAGAGTTACGATCTAGCCTCAGGATCACGATCTCGAGACACAGATCCTGGGAGTAGTCGAAGTAATATGCAAACAAATGATCCAAGCAGAGATCAGGCCGCCGTCGGAGCAGGGTATGCCGGTGCTGGTCGACTTCAACATTTTCGTGGCGGATATCAACTCTATCAATGTCGAGGACATGGACTTCCGGTAAGACACATTCCAGGATAATGCATACTAGATTTTAGCCTATTTCCCTATTTATTCGTTAGGTTGTTCAATACGAAATCTCGGATTTCGATCTTATGTTGCAAGTTAATGGGAGTGAGGTGGTCACAATTTTACATTCATTCGTAAAATTATTATTAAAAATTGCAAAACAGAGTGGACATGTCTGTCCGCGAGAGCTGGATAGAGTCTCGGCTAGACATGCCAGAAGACATCTTCGAGGAGGGCGATGATTATGTCACCTTACCACCTGACTTCTTCGACAGCTTATGGCAACCGGACCTGTACTTCCTGAACGCGAAAGTTTCTGGTCAGTTTCAGCTCCTAATAGTTCATCCTTTTATTCCTAAAGACGACTATGTCCATCTTTATACGCGTATAGTAAACACATTCGTGGACAGAAGTGTTTCTCCAGCCATTAAACTAACTATATATATCGAATAATTCAGATATTTAATCCTTAGCACTCGGATGGTGACTCTGAGGCGCCACTAAAAATTGCTGTACCATTATCCAAAATATTGTTTACATTATTAAATATGTCTATGAGGTATTATACCAATTTCATATCCATAAAATTTTAAAAATCATAGAGATTGAAAATATTCTAGGTCGGAGGAATGTTTAATTTTCGAATTAAAATCGCTCCGAGTGCAAAGGGCTAAGGAGAAACTAATTTTACCAATTTTACAATTGTTCACACCGTATACTGTGATTAGGTTTGCACTGTGTATTTTCAGAGATAGCTGCCCTAAATCATAAATTCTCCTCGGTGACGCTCTACAGGAACAAGACAGTCAAGTATTCGGCGCGAATGCACGCGATTATCGCCTGCCAGATGGAATTCCAGCTGTACCCGATGGACATTCAAATATGCCCTATCTACATAGAAAGCTGTGAGTAATAATGACAAAACAAGCAACGCCGGATTGGCTAGAAGCCCTGCATTAATTCGGAAAACCGCGTTAACCGCGACAGTTTCCTATCACAAACAGAAGTTGCGCTTGAGATGGGGCGCGGGCGACGTCACGGTCAACCCAGAATTGAAGCTCTTACAGTACGACATCGGTAAACCCATGGTCTCGGAGGAAACAGTCGACTACATGCTGGAGAAAAGCGGTACGGTGTTCAATCCAATGCCTAACATCTTGAAGACCCTATGAAAAACATGACCTTCTATGATCTTACAGGAAATTTCTCTCGGTTGGTCGTTTACTTCCGTTTTGAGAGGCAGATAGGACATCATCTGATACAGACATTTGCACCGTCGGCTCTGGTGGTGATGCTGTCTTGGTTCAGCTTCTGGTTAGGGTTGGATGCTATCCCTGGAAGGGTGGCTCTGTTGGTGACCAGTATGCTCACCTTGGTTACCATGTTCACCGGTCTGAAGAGTGACATTCCACCTGTAGCTTATGTGAAAGTACGTTTTCCCATCATGGCCTTCTAGCTTGGGTTCAAGACCAAGGTGACTTGGATGAAGATTCCAAGGAACCTGATTGTAACATTGATCATTGGACATTAATTAATGTACTCAGGCACTGGATGTTTGGATGGCAGGCTGCATGATGTTCGTGTTCGCTGCGTTAGGTGAATTCGTGGTGGTCAAGGTGCTCGACTTGCAGCATCAGTTGGAATACGATTTACAGACATCAGTAATGTCTCGGCATTACCCAACAGTTTGTATAATAGTTTTTAATACCAAGGTTCTCTAATACTATTAATACCATAACCGCATGCGAGTCATTGACGATCATTATAAAAATATATTATGTAGTTTGTCTTGCTCGCAAAGAGCACTTTAATCATTCCGATCGACAATGTTGCACTGTCTGTGTTATTTTTCAGCGACTAATCACGATGGAGAAAAGCCAAAGCATTTGGGACTACGACTCGCCGTACATTCCGAAAACGAAAAAGAAGAAAGCTGGCAGCAGACACCTGCTGCAATCAGCGTGGTTAGATTCAGAGTACCAAATAATACGAGTGCACAAAACGAGGTCGCAGATAATCGACAATTACAGTAGAATAGGTTTTCCCATACTGTTTCTGTTGTTCTCGATTTTGTACTGGCCGATATTGTTGCTTAAAAAAGCCTCGTAAGCATCTGTGTAACGCTAGTAGATAGATCTGTGAAAATTGTTGTTAGAAAATTCTCTGAACTTAACGCATTGTCTACCGACAATTATTCCGTAAATTTTTAAGAATTTTTTGAAATTATTGAAAATCCTATTAATAGGCTTTCGGTAGATAAAAATGTTGATCGATTCGTTGCATGGTATGTTAGAATATCGTTATGCGATCTAAACAGTATCTCGTAGTTAAATATTTTAATGTAAATAATTACACGTTCAGTTAACTAAGTAAAATCTGTACGAAATTAAATCTACTTAAGTTATCAAATGAATCGTTGGTAAATTTATTACAAACGTACACTTAATTCGAGAGCTCTATATACTTTGTACAAATATGTAAAACGATTAGATCATACTCATCGTTTAGTCGACCTCCATCTGTTCAGCTGAAGATACTGCATCGGAATCTTCGCCTTCCGAATCTATCTTTTCATCCATGGAAATCGATTTCGCAGCTTTGTATTTTCCTGACTCCATCAGGTAACTCATCGTGTACTGGTTGAAATCGCATCTGCAATCACAATAAAAAATATTAATTTACTGCGCGTTGCTAGACGGTCAAGTGCTAGATGTAATTATAGACCAACTGACATTTTACTCAGCTCGTCGTATTTCTTTTGCATGTTTTTCTGAAGCATCAGTAATATCGGCATTTGAAGTGCGGAGTTTATTCTGGGACCATGAGTGGTTAGAATAGACTCCACCCAGAGAAGATAGAAGTGTATATGCCTCGATAATTCTAACTCCGACGCCACGAACTTTAATACCTTCTCTACATAAATGTCGGGCAGTGTAGAAACGATTAAACTAACTGAAATCAAATCCGCAATAAATAAATAAATAAATGAACTTCGAAAGAATGTTGTCAATTATGAATGTATCGACTTACTATCCGAGGTCGGAATGTTTTCCAAGACTCGCATTATCAACAGTTTCTCGTTCAATTTTATAGACATCATCAATGCTGAAAATATTTAATAATTAGTACTAACCGATATTATTAGATCGTGCAAAAATTCGTGCCTGATTTCTTGTTAAAATACAACAAGTGATCGGACACAAACTTTTCCACTGACCTAATAATTAGTGATATTTTTATAGAAAATATTAGACACCTTTTGTGTACTCTCTGTCGTTCAGAGTCATTTTTACAGTTTCCGGTGTGATTCCCAATTCTAATTCGAACGGATCGAACACCATGCCAACGTCCAGAGAATATATTAGCAGACCTTCTGTTGTAGCTGCAGCCCATGCTTGACCTAAACAATAATTATATGCAAAAATTCTTAGATAAGACTTTTACATCTTGGAATCGCATTAGAAAATGCCAATGTTGCATAAGAATGCACAGCTGCTAATACATTAAAAGAATAGCAATTTGCATAAAGATCCGCATTCCAAGTGTAAAGTAAATTTTACCTGTTGGAGAAAACTGTAAACTGTACACTCTGATTTCCGGTTTCATATTTCTGCTTGCCATGTCGCCGCTCTTCACTCCCGGAAGTCGCAATGCTACATCTCCACCTTCGTCATCGTCGCGTTCCTCGATTAATGCTAAATTACCAAATTCTGTTAAGTTTCTTCTACTTATAATATCCTGTATGCAAACAAATTTTGAAAATAATAATCCACAGCTTGTTTTATTTAGAATTATACTTGAATTAGATATTACTTACGTCAACTGCGTCTAGAGATCGATTCTGAGTTACGACAAATTTCTTAATTAGCATGTATTCTTGAACATTATAAATACATATATTCTTAGACAATCCACCAGCCAGTATACACGTCCCATCGGCAGAATAGCATAAAGTATTGAAAGCTCTGGAAATATTTCGCATTATTCGTCAAGTTATTATAAATTTGTTTCAGAGAAGGTATCAAAAATATTTTTGGTGAAATAGTAAATAAATCTTATTGTGATACTCGGGACGTGTGAACTTTGATAAGTATACTAACTTTCCCTGCAGGCTCTTCTTCGCAGTGATAAAATCAGTTTCAGCTCTCCCACTGCCCAAATCATTCCTCCCTTCAATGCTGCCAATCTGCGTCGCCGTTTTACAATTGAAAAACGAAATCTGACCATCCAAAGTAGCAACAGCTACATCCTCACCGTTCGGTTTGTAAGTAACAAACAAGCCATCTGCTGTTAACTTTATTGTTTCATGGCAGGATCCATTTTCGATCGCGTTCCATATTTTTAACGATTTGTCCCAGGACACAGACACCATTTCTGTACTGGCAGAATTTGGATTGAACGCTACACTGACTACTGGACCTTCGTGTCCACTCATTACCTGTTTAAACAATATTCATGGCAAACATCAGAATATTTAGATCATTTTAACACAGTTAAAATCACTCCAAAGAGTTTCTGTAGACCACAGTTACAATTCTTTCATCCTGCACTTCATGAAACTATTGAACATTATTGAATTTGTTCCGGTTTATATACTGTAAAGTGTATTTCTTTAGAATTTGGAGTAATAAATGAAACATATATTGTTGGCTTAAAGCATAAAACAAAAATGGGTGAGATATACTATCGTAGAATCTTTTACGCAACTATTTCTGAGGTGCAAACAAGGATTAATCGAATATGTTCTTCTGTGCTATACAGAAACTGTTCGTAGCACCACTACGTACCTCCAATAAGGTGCCTAGTTTCATACTCCACAGATAGATGTCAAAGAAATCTTGGCCTCCGGCTGCAATAAACTCGTCGCTCGAGTCTAACGCAACGCAGGTGAACTGAACCGGTCGCGGTGAAGTAAGAGTTCGAAAATTCCTGTACCTTGCCAAATCATAAGCTCTGACCGTTCCATCTAACGAGGCTGAGACAATGAACTTCCTATTGTGACTAAACAAAACGCTCGACACGGAGGAAGTATGCTCGTGGAACGTAACGGAACAGAATCCGTTCAACGTGTTCCACAGCTTCACTTTCCCGTCGTCGCCACCGGTAACAATATATTGACCATCAGGACTGTATGCTAGAACGTTCATATTGTTACTGTGACCCTGTTGCTTCATGGCGTAAGTCTCGCTTTGCCATTCCCATACCAATAATTGGCCAACTGTGCAGCATCCTAGGGCTATCCAGTCTCCGGTGGAATTTATAGCAATCGATGAAATGCGTTGGTTCGATATACTGAAAAGAAATAAAATATATAAAAGCGCTGTTAACTTGTGCTATAAACTACTAAGTATGGATGATCATAGACAGAATAGTTTTATTCATCACTATACTGCGGATCTTTATGCATTTATGGCTTATAAAAATTTGCAAAAATGGGTTCAAGATTATGGTTAATTGAGAGTTAACTAGTACCTGAGAGAGTGAATCCTATTGACTTCAGGCATCTCGTACAAGTGAAACGAGCCATTGTCGAACCCGACTACCAAAATACCAGTCTCTTTATGATAAGCAGCTGCAGTGAGCGTCACGTTTTCATTTTTCTGCTTCTGGACGTCGTCGGCTAGGTAATGACGGGTTAATTTGTAGTAGCGCAACCTCTTGATCTTCGGATTAACTTCAACAACTTTGTCTTCATCTTCGTCTGAGGAATCTCCTGAAATATGAATAATTTTTAGTTGAAGAATCTTGAATTAACTTTCTAATCGCTGTGTGTGTGATTTATTAAGAAATTACGTTGTAAATTGCGTTCGTGTGCTTTAGCTTGTTTCTCTGTCCTCTCGACAGCTTTATCGAGATCTACATCGTCTTCTACATCGCTGTCACCATTTTGTTTCTTTCTTTTAGCGGGGGGATTCCACAGTACCAAATCATCTGGGTCGGCTGAACATTCCCAAACACAGAGTTGGCCATTCCTGTACAATTATGTTTTTAAATAAGTACAATCATATCTTTTTAATACTTTAACTACCAGAAGCCTGTTAATAGGATTTTCACTAATTGTGCTGTACCAAAAGAAAGCTTAAAAATTATATTTTGTATAATAATCTTAAGCAAGACTATTAGATTATGTTACTGATGGTAACAACAACAAACAAATTCAATTTTGAATAAGTATGCTCACCTGCTTATCGTGGTCAAATTATAGTCTTTCTTCTCAAAATAACATGCCACGATAGAGTCGCTATGGTTACCAAGATTTATATACTTGAAGTTCGCATATTTTCTTAAGCCGTATACTTTGGTAGTATTATCTTTCGATCCAACAGCGATCAGTTTCGAGTCGTAAGACCAATTAACAAAAGTTGTTTCATCCGAAGCTGCATGGAATACGCGTTCCATGATAAACGGATTGTATTCTCCAGTTTGCAAGCCAGGTGCGTTGAAAATAAATACTGAAACAATGATTAAACGTAAGAAATGATGAACGCTAATACACACACAATATAAATTACATAGGAAATTTACCATTGTTCTCTTTACAGACTGCAAAATGTTTGCTATCTGGAGAAAACTTTATACATCGAACACGTCTCTTGAACTTGTACGTGTGGATTATAATTTTACTGACCATACTGATAACGTGCAAGTCACCCACTGTAAAATGAATTTAGAAAATTATACAATCTTAGGACTGAGGGAATGCGCATAGGAATAATAGTTATACCTTCGTTAACAGCGAGTAGGAGAGCTCCATTAGGGGACAAGTCGATGTTTGTGTAATTGTACTTGCTCTCAATAGGCAATGTATAGGACTTGTTGCTAGAATAGAATAACATTTTAACATCTTTTATGAATCTTCCTAGATATAGTGCTGTTCATTTTGGGTCCCATGAAAATCACTGACAATATTTCACCGACTCCAGATTTGACCAACAACAACTTTAGTCGACGACAGTATAATTCGATATTAACATCGTTTGACAACAATGTTAATCGACTACATCTAATTCTTCTTATAGTGTAATAATTATATTTTTATACAAAAGTAAAGGCGTCAGTGCAGAATAGTTAAAAAAAATATCAGCACCATCTTTAGAAACGATGTTACTATCGAATAATACTAGCATCGACTAGAATCGTTGTCGGTTAAATTCGTCGACAGACAAAGTTGTTGTCAGTTAAAGACGTTGTCTGCCAAAGTTATTGTCGGTCAAAAAAAGAAAAGGTAAAATATTGTCGGTGAAACCTGTGTTCGTGATTTTCATGGGACCCGTTAATTTTATAGTACTTACTTCTTTAAATCGTATAGGGTTATCCGATTTCCCACGGGGCTGATAACAGACGATCCATCAGGAGAAAATACTAAATCTCCGTTGTGGTAGACTGTGCCCAGCAAATTGGAAAACTACAAACAAAGAAGAATGTGAATAAAAATAAGGTGGTCTAAGATTTCATAGAAAAGATAACGAAAGAAATTGTTTTCACTTGAGCCTCTTAAAATAGCATGACATTATTCTAATTCGCGAAATACGCGAATTATTTATAAACAAACCGAAATGAACATACAAAGATTCTAAAATCATTTTCAGAGAAATTTGATAAATAGTAATAGTACTTCCTCGAACAAAATTGATTATGAAATGTATTGAATGAATAAATTAACGCTCACAGTACAGTGTAAATACAAATTACAGTGTGAAATTAGGTTAGGAATATGATGCACATGACAGTGATAATCATTACGATGAAATTATCAATAAATGATTACGGTAATTGTATGCTAGAGATACTTTATTTACCTTATATGCGAACCTCATGATTTTTTAAATTTATTTATACACAATTTTTATAACAATCTATTTCGATCCCGTTGAACACGTTTATCATGACATTTAAATCGAACATGCTGCAGTCGTTTAGGCACAACTTCCGGTCAGACGCATGTCCGATCACGTGTATGAAATTAAGGTGTTGGCTCGAACTACCGAGAATACTAAATCGAAGATTATTGACATAAATCAAAATAACAATAATCGTCTGAAACTACAAAGATTACATCGTCATAGAGCCGATTCGATAAAATTATAGAACATATACGAAGCAATAATAGATTCTGCAACACATTACGTATTATAATAAAGAACAAATACTTTCGAACAAATCTAAATAGAAAGTCTTCGATGACAAAGAATTTAAATTAATACTTATGACTACGGACGTTTACGCAATCATTACGCAGCGATAAACCAATTAAAACAAATTAAAGCGAAGTTATTGTTCTACTTCCTCTATTTGTTACTCACAGTCACAGATAATCGTGTCTGTTACAAAAATGCATGAACACCCACAATCTTGTGGCTGTGAAAATTGCAATCTAAACAAGAAAATATGTGTGAAAGCAGAACCCATTGGTAACGTTAAATGAGGAAAAAAATATTGACTACGTAATCCATAAAAACCATCGAAGACCCATTCAAGTTTGCGACGATAATTGAAAAATAATCTCCATAAAAATTAATCCTTCAAATCGAGTATATGATAAGTTTGAATCAGAGTTGGACATTAATCTCACTGATTGAATGACTAAATATTTAACTGGTTAATTGTTTAATGTTTCTGATTGAATAATCACGCAGTTATTGATCACGAATAGTAATCGTTAATTATGTTAGGCATGAATTTGTAATTGATATCGGATTCATACTATTTACAATGGAATATGTACATTTGATGGTTGTACACTGTAATATTTCTTCCCAGGAAATTAAGCGTAATTGCAATACTTGCAGAAAATTTGAAATAGTTAATCATTGATCCCATTAACGATCGAATCTGAACCAATCTGAACTCTAATGGTCGATCAAATGAATGATTAAACGCATACTCTATTTAATTGCGGCAATACGTCAACGGAACGAGAAAAATGCGTGACGATTAACCGCGAACGATAACGAAATATTTCGATAGTAATCGTTAATCGTCAATTGCATTAAACATTGCCCAACTCCGGTTTGAATCTGGTCACGTGTTTTCGCACGTTCCATGGGAATAACCTCAAAGCAATGTGTGTTCGGGATGGTAGGGTTACAGGGAACGAGGATAATTTTCCAGGGAATATTTGGCATAATCCCGAGGAAGTTTAGGGCACGAAAATGTTGGCGAATCGTGAAAAAGAACAGGAAACGCGTGTCACGCGCTCCGTGCTGGGCAGAAGAGGCTGCGCGGTGGACGGTGCGCAGTGGTGTCGCGGCTCAGCCTATAGAGCGGCTTGACGTCAGATATAAAAGATGAGACGCGCGACGGGATTCGCTTCCGACGGTGTAGCCCGCAGTCGTTGGCCAATAGCAAGCGGATAGAGATTCCGGAGCGACGGTGGTCTCTTCTTCTCTCGCTCGTCACTCGTCACATGACCCGCACTACTGTACGGTAGGCCATATTTGACAGTGGGCACTAGTTTAGCGAAGTGAGCGTGAGTCAAAGATCGCTCCTGTTCCGGACTGTCGTCGCGTTCCGACAACCTGTAAATACTCGTGTAGAATCCCGTTCGACGCCGCGAGGTCTTGAATAAGAACGCAACAATGTCTACCAAGCCCTTAGGCGAGGAGAATCCGGTGTACGCACCGTTCTTCGGTGTGATGGGCGCCGCCTCAGCTATCATATTTTCTGGTGAGTCTCACGCTGTCTTAATCCGATTCCGAACCCCGATCGCAAACTCTCCCTCGTACACAATACTCATTACCGATCCCGAACATAATCACCGCGATCGTTATCCACCGACGATCGTTCCGAGCACGCCATTTTCTTCGCCCGTGAAGTATCGAAAACACGACAAGACCACGAAAATCCGTTCGATTTTTTTCCCCGTCCACCGATCGAATCGTTTCGAACCGCTGGGTTCTCGACATTTATCTCTCGGAACGGTCGCCGATAAGCGGACCCGAAAAATCGATCGTCGATAATGAACTATGCTGCTGTTGCTGCTGCTGCCTCTTCCCAACGAAAACCGTGTGTCCCGTATATTTATTTGTCTCTCTTTCTCGTTCTCGTTTCTCCCGTTCGTCGTCGTCTTTCTGTCAAGCAACAGTGATATATACGCGACGTCGACCACCGAAGGTGTCAAGGATACAGATTCAATTTCGAAGCGCCATTTTTCTAGGCACGTAGATCTGGGATTTCGTAATGTTCCGTAAACGCGGTCCAACGCGGGCCGAGCTTAATTTTACATTACGAGAGAAACGCGTCCCGCTATTTCATAATGCCTGACCTCGTTGACGAGCTTTCCGAAATCCTGTCCCTCCGGGTGAGGATGCAAGGGATCGATCAAAGGAAGAATAGAGAGGATCGATCGACGGATGACCCGTATCCTCGGGTTTAATCGGGTGAACCCGGTGTGAACTCAACGAAAAGAACGGGTTTCGGGGTAAAGAGCGCGCGCGGGTACTTAAAGTTTTCGAGCGTCTCTGTCCCTATCAAGGAAATCAATACGAATCTCCCTTTTCCCGTGTGCGCCAGTCTTGAATGGACGGCGGCACACGAGGAAGATTGACCCGAACCGCTGCCGAGGATTCTTCGCGGAAAACCCGTTGAAAAAATGTTGATCCTGGGCCAACTGGACGATCCTGACCAGAGATCGGACTTGGCAAACGTCTACGGCACTCTCTCGGCCCGATACTTTCGGATGCTCTCGAAAGAGTTTTTTCTCACTCTCTCGCGTTCTCTCTTTCTCTCTCCCCGTAGTATTCTCTGGTAGTTCCAACTCTAGATGTTCAATGATCGAAGGGAAAAATCGAGTATCGTTAAAGTACCATTGTCCCGTGGTTGTGCCACGCCCCCTACTCACGGGATGGGACTTACATGATTATCATGTGACTGCCAACGTGAGAATCATGTGACTGCAATTTCCAGCCCAGCCGGAATAATGCACCGTGACCGAATCGCTGACACCTCCGTTTTTCCATCATTCGAATTTCCGCGGGAAATCCTGCTGGCTAGAACGTAGCTGGGCATTGTTTAACGCGATTTTATGATTCATCGACGCGATACGGATTTGAGTCATGTCGGTAATGAGTGGGTCAGTTGCAAGATAGTAGAAACACGTTCAGATATATTAGTTTGAACTCGTGAATATTTGTGTAGAATATTTATCGTGGGCCTCGCGATTTTTATTTGTAATAACCACTGTTTACTGATCGGTGACCATGATCTTGAATCCACCGTGATAGTAATTAACTAAAGTAGCTGCTCAATTACTGGTAGTTTGAACGATTGTGCTAATTGCTCGAGTGATAATCAAGTATTCAAATTTTGTATGTTGCGGCACAGAGACGTGTCATAAGTAAACGAAATTCTGTTGCATTATCTTTCTCGAATAAGCCGAATTTCAAATAGTAGAAATACTGAAACAATTTAAAATTATTGATATATTATTTGTATCGTATTATTTGGCGACTGTTTGTAATGGCTAAATGTTAAGAAATGGATCGAATTAGAAATTTGCATCGATCAATGCCCAACTTAGTACTGAAATGTATATCAAACGGCGAAATCGGGTCCGCGACCTCGGCGTTGGGATCAATATCAAACGAGATCGATAGCACTTCACGGGGCCGCTGTTTGGGGGGCAATTCCGGTCGGACGACAAAAAATCGGTTGTCTCATTCACTGAACTGCAAAAATCATTTTAGTGTACTATAATTCAAGAGAAACCTAACCGAAAACGCTTAAACCAAATTTTATCGGAAACAATTCATACAAATTTTCGTTTTATAAAACTAGATTCCCAAATCCAAACTCCTAAATAAGACATATGTCCCAAATTGTTGGATGCACTTTTTTTGTAGAAACAATGTATGCCTTTGTTAGAAATGTTCCAAGTACTTCTGACAAGCTTCCGAGGCATCAGCTTTGCCATTCCTGCAAGACTAATTCCATTTAACGCACAGCATTTGTTGATAACAATCTAGAGGAGATCAAATATTAGTCTATGGTTGATACCGATATCCTTATCTTGCTTCTTATCTTTCCTGGTAGGCACTCCACAAAAGCATTGTGGTTTTGTTATTTAGGTCTACCAAGAAAATATTTTCAGGGGTACAACACTAATTAACACGCTTCTTGGTAGCATGAAAAATGCTGTGTACGTTCAATGTTTAAATATTGTCCCTGTTTCTTGTATAATTGTAATCTAATAACAGAAAGAAACTGTTGGACTCTTTATATACAGGGTGTCATGATACAATCTGAAAGAGAGTCCCCTTTCCATTTGTATCGTGAATACCAGGACACTTTGTGTAGCAATTACACTATTCCAACAGTTGTCAGTGTAATTATTAGACTGCAGATTGTATGCATATACTGGAAAATTAGTTAGGTGCAATTTAAAACAGATCCGTGAAAATCAAGGAAGTATATTTGTATCCAATACCTGCAACTTACAAAAGACGACAATTTTGATTGTGCATGAAGATCTGCAATCTAATAACTATATGTATATTGCATAGTAAATATTTTTGTCTCTATGTTCGCAAATGAAATAAATACAATATCATGGTTGTTTTACTTACAGCTCTGGGAGCAGCGTATGGCACGGCAAAATCCGGCACTGGAATTGCAGCGATGTCTGTCATGAGACCAGAACTTATCATGAAATCTATCATTCCTGTTGTCATGGCGGGTATTATTGCCATTTATGGTCTTGTAGTAGCGGTCCTTATCGCTGGTGGTTTAAATACACCTGACCAGTATAGCCTTTTCAAGTATGTTACAATTTTCTTTATGTAATTTAACTAGTAATAGACTATACTCTAGGCTCGGCGAAACCACTGTTCAGCTCGATAGAGAAAAAGTTGCGATTACACATTGCTCTTGCTTCGACACATCTGATATAGTATTTCCACTTTGAAATAAGTGTCTCAGTCGTTTATGTTCATAGTAGTACAGCTCTAGTAACAACATAAATAATTCTAGTCGCAAACAAACCTGTTCTACATTTTCTAGTTTGTGATTTTCGAGAAGATACACTGTTGTAAACGCAAACTGTCACAAAAAGTTTTAGCAACGCTTGTCTATTAATATTCTACTCGACTACACGCTGGGCTTCGCTAGTTCTAACTTCTGCTTCATTTAACGATTGCGTGGATATATAGTCAATAGCCTGCAGATGTTTATGCAGTTAGTTTGATACGAAAGTGTATAGTTCAAGATCTGTTTACAAAATAACTAAATGTGGTCCAGAAAAATAGAAATTGATGAAGAAAGCCGTTTAGGATCATCATATCAGTTGTCGTAGACTGCGAATTTTATGCATTTATAAAAAATAGGTCAAATACAGAACTGTAAAGAATTACTAGGCGCACATTAAAAAAGTTGTAAAGGACAACATTTAGTATTTTCTCTATAATTAAATTAATTTGTACGCCAAAATTGTTGATATTGCTATTGTTTATGAAAGTACGCGTTTGCATAAACATCTGCGGTGTAATAATGAGAGCTATAGGAGAGTCTGTGAATGTCGGGTCGAAAACTTCTATCAGAAAATTTCGAGGCGGAACGAGAATCCCGATACATTCGGGAATCTCGAATATTCTCGGGAATCCCGATACATCCGAGGATCCTGAAATACCCGAGAATCCCGAAATTTTCGAGAACTCGATCGTGAATAAAATTCTCGGCCCGTCCCGACCCGACATTTTCGTTTTCTCGCACACCTCTGTTAATAATTGGTTGACTTTCTTCTCAGCGAGTTAACAAGGAATTTTTTTGGTCTTTCCACTAGGGGTTTTGTTCATCTGGGTGCTGGCTTAGCCGTAGGTTTTTCTGGTCTAGCTGCTGGATTTGCCATTGGTATTGTTGGTGATGCAGGTGTGAGAGGTACCGCTCAACAGCCCCGCCTGTTTGTCGGTATGATCTTGATTCTTATCTTCGCGGAAGTATTGGGTCTCTACGGTCTCATCGTTGCCATCTACTTGTACACCAAGTAAACGAATGTTAGTGGCAGGAATGCAAGACTCGTCGCCTGCAATCAACAGCGCTCCCCGTCTGTTATAAATATATATATATTTATATATATATCGTATATACATATACATATATATATATATACATTACGACTTGTTTCGACATTTTACTTAAAAAAAACACATTTCTCCATGCATATTCACATCGAGTCATCCAAGCATCCTCCTGTAATTCTGTATTTAAAAAAGGTTGAGATCTATTAGAGTCCGAGCATTTATGGAACAACAACAACAACCACGACAACATTATTCATTACACGAAAAAAAAACTGTATGAAAGCGAGTTACCAACAACAAGAGTGCTGACGAAAAAACCTTCAGTCGACAAGGAACAAAATGAAACAAGGGAAACATCGATTCAGTCTTGCATGAAGAGGATGCGTGTGTACAGAAGATACGAATAGAAAAACAAAGAAAAGAAAAACTTAAGCGACAGGCGACAGGGAGTTTACACTGAGAGGAGAAAAAAAAGACCCCGTTACCCCATGCCGAACATTTCTCTTTCACTGTATAGTAATCATTTGTAGCGTAGTTTGACATTGAATTATCAAGTAAGATAATCGGCTCTACTGAGTGTATAAAGGAAAAAAAATGTTATTGATAAAAGAAATATTTAGCACAATTATGTATTAAAATGCAATTGAAGCGACAGCATACAGATATTGCAGATATATGTCTCTACGAGAGCAAGAAAGAGAGAGAGAGAAAGTAAGCGAGCGCGAGAGAGAGAGAGAGAGAATCTTACAAAGGAAATGGAATTAAGGATTATATCCGGAATGGAAGAAGCGAACTAAAGGGACATGCTAGTTGCATGTGTAGGATGCAGCATAATACACACGCGAGGATTGTACAAAAACTGTATCCTTCTGCGCGAGAATAAAAAAAAACGAAAAAAAAAAGAAAGCCACAGACATTGTACAATCGAAGCAACAAGACACAAAATATAGTAATGTGGAATGATGATGATGACGAAGAGGAAGAAAGAAACAAAAAATGATGAAAGAGCGGAGACGAGAGAAACGTGAGTAGACAAATGGACAGATACATGATAGTATTAAGTCAATTCAGTGGCTGCTGGACGTATCAAGAAATCTTACAATGAGCAACACACACAGACACACAGTGTATGGTTCAACGAGAAAATTGGTTCGGATGACCGCAAAGGCCGGCGGTGATTCCCTTCTCGGAGCTGAACATACTAACCTCGCGTCTCATTCGGGATATATATAGATATTATTCACACATGTATATGTATATATATACGTAACGATGGAGCGAGAGTGGCGGTACAGTACAGAAGCTAAACACACACACACATACATACACCGAAAACTACAAGAAGGAAGAACAAAACCGATTCTTTGCGTTCCAGCGGTGTTATGACTACCTAAGAGAGAAGGGGTTACGAGATGATACGGTAAAAGATAAAAAAAAAACAAAATAAAATAATAATTTGTACATTCCATAATAAGTTCGTTCAGTGCAGGCGAGCGGGCGCTTGTAACGGCGCGCGATGAGAATGGGAGGAGTATAAATCGTTGTTCTTTTCTTTTTTGTTTTCTTATTACATTTTTTTCTTTTCGAGGAGCATAATCGATCGAGAGACAGAAAGATTCAAGTGCGTTCGAAGGAGTGGGGGGTATAGTTACATATGCAAACATTGTGTTCTCGAAACCGGGGTTCACTGTCGTGGGAGCTGACAGTGAATCTCCACATTGCCATTGTTCGATCGGCCACCACCTCTCCCCAGAAGGAAAACGGAAACATCCGAGAACAACCGGATAAGGTCGCGTCCGCTTGCCAGAATTTTCTTGACTGCGCAGTATTTTCTATCTAACGAGAAAACAACAACAACAACCGAGCTCAACGTGTAGGCGCATTTCCGGGGGAGCACCAGGAAAACACGTGCTGTTTGTTAAACGTAAGGCTGGAGCAACAGAAATGGCGGTCCCGTTTACCCTTTATTCCCGCCAAGCATACAACTGACCTAAATCATGGAGAACAAAGAATAAATTTCTTATTTTTCCTCCCAATTGTGTTCGTTGTGTAGCCAGACATTCTTCTATTTTATTAAATTGGTTGTTACTTAATTCATGGAAGCAGATAATGAATTTCAGACAGTCCCCCTTTTCAGCGCGCAATTTGAATCGGATAAATATATCGAGCGATTTTATTAAATTGGTCTGCGTTCCCCTTCAGCGCGCAATTCAAATTGAATAAATACATTGTTCGATTTTATTAAATTGATGCGGGTTAGATGATGGAAATCAATTTTAGTCTGTTCCCCTTTTGACGCGCGATTTAAATAGTTGTCTTGCTCTGTCTTACGTTGAACAGACACTCCACCGAGTGATGGAACAACCTTCGGTTCGGATAACGATCGCGAGTGTACGCTGTTTCGCAACGAACGTGTCCGTGAATGAATATCAAGAGTACGGAAGTCGTTTCGAGCTTTCTTGGTACCGTTCCTTTTCTTTTCCGTTGATCGCCGGTAGACCTCGCTTGAAAATGCACCTATATATAAATATATATATTCTATACATACATACATATAAATATATATACACGTATATATATATATCATCGTCGTCATCGTGAAATAGATCGAACAGGTAGCCGACAGTTGATTCGATCGAATTGCCCTTTCGAATTCTCAACAACGACAATTTCATTAAGTAAAAAACAAGAAGGGACTAAAAAAACGAAATGGAACACACATACACATGAAACGGCGTGTAGTGGAAGTGGAAGAAATGCCGAGAGCCTCTCGAGGAAGAACTCGTAACTAGCGAGCCGGGGAGCGGTGGTGGTGTGGTTTTCTGCAATGAGAGAGAGAGTGAAAGAGAGAGAGAGAGAGGAATGCGTGATCGATCTTCACATAAAAGGAGTCACTTTAAAAAGACGTTTACATATATTCGACAAAAATGCAAGCACACGAATATACTATAATGCCAACTACCAATCTTCCCTTCCCACCCACCTACGTCTCGTGGAGATAATTAAACATCTGCTGTGTAATCATTAGGCTGCGGATGATCATGCAAATCCCTTAAACACCGAGTTTCCGTTGTACAACACGAGACAGACACTTGTTTCTGCGTGCTAAATGTAAAAAGAAAGAAAGAAATTGCATCTGCATTTTTTCATTACAGCAACGTCCATTCTGATTGCTGTCGAGAGTTTGCATCGTTCTTTTCGCGTATGTGTGTGTGTTTCTTTTAGTTGCATACGCACCCGCAGCCTCTACTACGTAATCATAAATTGAGCGCGTGTAATATATATATCACCCGCCATGCTTCACACTTGTACGATTTAAAACCTGGAAAAAAAGAAAGAGTTAGGCTAGATTAGGTTAGGTGTTATTGTATACCAAAACCTTGTGTAGCTGAGAGAGAAAGTTATTAATCACACTGATATGTGCAGTAGAGGTGTGCGCTAGTGTGTGTGCGTGTACGTGTGTCTGTGCGTCGAAAGAGAGCGAATTTGTATGCAGATAGCGCACGAATGAAAGGCAAAAAAGATAATTGAAGCACTGGCAGATGCAGAGATCGCTGTTACCGACGCCGCCGCCGCCCCCACGTACTATCTTCCAGTGTTACTGAAAAAAAATACGAAAAAGAAAATAGACTCATATTGTTGAGCGCAAAAAAGTGATACTGATCAATAATAATACTAATGATAATGATTATTTATGTTATGATTCGTCCTCGATGTTACAGAAAAAACCGTGTTTAATAAAAATTTAATTTGGACAAACAAAGTATCAGTACTCACTTTTATCATCGGAATTCAACCTAAGCTGTATACACGTATCCAAAAAGATCATACACGCAGCGAGAAAGAGAGAGAAAGAAAAATACACAAGCTATACACGTGCATATTAAAACGGTCCGAGTGATTAGGGGACGCGATCCTGTTTGTTAGATGCTTGAACGAAGCTTTTTTTAATCAAGATCCTTAACCTGTTGTCTGGGCGACATTTTTCTACCACGAGCAAACCCGCACGGTCCTAATTAAAGATAAATAGCGAAAAGAGTTGTCTTGTAATAAATATAGAGTTGTTCAACTGCGTAACGAGTCCTAGACACACGCGAGCATAATCGACGAGTCGACTCGTCTGTCCCAGTTAACAGGTTAAGAGTCCGAACATCAAGATTTCCCATTCGATTTAGGAGTGTCAAGTTGCGAACGCCCCTTAATCGCTCGCGGGCCGGTCCATCCTTGATCACTGCCATTCAATTTAACGAAAGAGAAAAACTAAAACCATATATGCTTTCTACACACCGTCGCCGGCGTTGGAAGTCTGTTTTGCGTAGCAGAGAGAAAGAGAGAGAGAGAGATTGAACGAGAAGAAGCCAAGTCGAAGGAAAAACTCGGACCTTTTAGCTGAACTCTTAACCTGTTGACCGGCCGCGGCGAATTAACTCGTCGTTCTCCAGTCGCCTCTCTGTTTTCTTGTCTAAACGATGGTACCTGTACTCTCAACTGTAACTCGACAACTGTGTATTAGCATAAATTCATTAAAGTATTTGTGTCCATTGTGAAGGAAACTTTCGAGCAGTTTTACTTCGTCGAATTAATCAGACCGTGGATCTTCGTACAAACTCGAATAATATATTGTCGGACGAACTTTAACACTAGACGTACCGAACGTTATGGATTTCGTAGAGATTTCAATTTCATTTTTATTGTAACATAAGATATAGATGTATACAGGATGTCCCACGTTACATTTTCCATGATTTTTTAAGTACTTGCGGTAATCCGACAACAAAATATTTTAAGCAAAAGTCGATCAGTTTTCGATTGGCTACATTCATTTTTTTAAATGGCACTTCAAGATCATCCTAAGGTCATGGTATACTAGGTCGTTGAATTCGTCCTCGATACGGACAAAAATACAAAGTGCCATTTAAAAAAGAATGAAGGTAACCTCGACAATAATAGAAAAAATTTCCGAATTTTTTTTATTGCAATATAGCCAATCGAAAACTGATCAACTTTTGTCTGAAATGTTTGTTGTCAGATTATCGCAAGTGCTTGCAAAATCGTAAAAATTGTTACGTGGGACACTCTGCAGATATGAATTCTCAGAGGAGCAGCTTCATGTCATCAACTCTAGCGTTAAGAGAACAAATAAGATTATTGCTGTACAATTGTTGTCATCATCAATGGTTTCAGCGAACGAGAAATAAAATTTCAATTAAATTCTTGTCTGTACTCTCTGTGTCAATGGTTTCGCGTCGGATAAGGATAACGTAGATTATCGTTGTAATGCTCTCTGTAGTTTAGTGGGATTTCTCAAGGGCAACGAACGCACGAAGATCCACGATCTACCAGATTACGATCGAAATATCAACCGGTTGGCAGGTTAAGCGTCGAAAGGAAACAAGGTTATCGGTTACGTCTGGTTACGAGCCGCTCGTTCCTCGCCTGCGAATGTACAGTTATTGTTTACGTAACACGTTCGGACAACATTGAGAATTAAATTCGCGTCGGAGGCATCGTGCTGCACATTGATATTTTTTCTTTCTTTTTTTGAGAGAGAGAGAGGGAGAGAGAGAGAGAAAATATTCACGTGTAACGGAAACGTACGCTCGTTGCGCAATCGACTCATTATACGGACAGTTGCACACGACAGACGGAAGTTCACAATTCTTCAAAGGGAGAATTACCAACGCCCTTCCATTTTTTCGAAACACAACATCCAATGGCGTATGAAGCATTTTAGGAGCCCACCAACAGTTTCCAGCCTGAAAGTTCTACATTTCTGAAGCGAAGCAAATAAATCCAACGATTTAACGCTCGTACGCTCTTCGAGGTAAATTACGGCTTGATTATGTCATCACTGGACTGCGGATCTTTATGCGTTGATAGCAAAATTGAGTAGATAAAATTCAAAATTGTTTATCTATTAAAATCATTAAGGGAAGAAATAATATTCGATTTGGTTTCTACTTTCTTACAATCGATGCAGACCATTTTCATTTTGCATTGATTGTGAAAAGCAGGAATAACGTAAAAATTGTCTTCATCCCTTAACGATTTTGTTACACTAAAAGCAACATTACAACATACTTGAATTTTTAAAATCTTTTACTATTTCATATTTCGCGCAACTAATTTCTTCGTAAATGCATAAAGATCCGCAGTCTAGCCATAACTATTTGTTCAAAGTATGAACTTACGGATAATAGAAAATGTTCAAATCCTTTGTGCTTCTCGCTGTGAGGAGCTTACGAGGGTTTAACTGTCCGCTATTAGGAATAATAATTGTTAATGAACCACGATCGAAATGATTGGTTTCCGAGTTCGAATAAAAATGATCGGGAGCCCGTTTGTTGATGTTTCATGCGATTTCTATTGTAGCACAAATGTAAATGAATTGATTTATTGGCTCTTGGATCGTTTTCGAAAGTGTTCCGAGACCAGCGATTTCGATCGATCATTCCGGTGTTGATCCGTGCACACGTTTCTCGGTCGCGAAGCGGTTAGTTTTGGTGACGTGGCGTGTAAGTACTTACGTGTTGACTATAGCAATCGTTTTTCCAATTATCACGGTCTCCCGTGGTAATCTGTAAATACTTGAGGAAATATATATATATATACATATATATATATATATGTATATCGAGATGGGTCTGTGATTAGTTTTATTTTCTATTACACTTGTATTCTCAGCGATGACCGGCGTATTTAGTTATACAAATCGCAAGGTACCATTAAAAAATTAGTTCAATACGTTCAGACTGCTGGTCAGCTTGTCCTTCTCCTTTTCTGGATTTTCTTCGATTTTTTTTTCTCCTCTTAATATAGGTACAAGTCAAAGATTACAAAAAACGCATATAATATAATTGTGTTGTATCGCATGTAAGTGTCGCTGATTCGGAGGAACGATTGCATCGCTGATCAAAATTCGAGAAACAGTCGAAGGAACTAGGTTACAGCTTGTTATAAAATCTTCACCCTGTATTTCCGGAACACCCGGTGTTTGAGAGATCAAGATCAAGATCTTCGAGAGAAGAACGAAGCAGACGTTCTAACAGAGATTTTTCGCTAGGGGTACAATCAGAATGACTTAGGATTTTGTTTAACGAAAAATTACGAGGCGTTTACCAACGAGGTACCTTTACGATTTTAAATTTAATAAGAATAGGGTCATTGTGATCCTCCTGTGTTTGTTCGATCGAGTTGGTTGTCGAGTATCTCTTTCGAATAATTTTGGTAAATCATCTCTGCGCAGTGGTGTTATCGTTGCTCCGCAATGACGACGTATAGCTGCAGCGTTTTCCAAACTATAGTTTTCGAGGGCAGACAAAGGCGACGCGCGTTTATCGTGCACGTTGCTTCGTACATACATATCTCCGATTATCTCTCGTGTCCAACTGCGTATTTGCATTGTTATGGGGCACGGTTTGGAAAGCGCCGGTGTTCTCGTTGGAAATGATGTAACGTGGTCTAGTAAAGTTAGGTTTATATTAGTCAGTCGAACCACGACAAACACCGAAAGATGCTGCACGGAACTTTAGCACTTTCCTCACGAAACAGAGAGAGAAACGAAAATGTATTCATACACTGTCTATGGATTTGTGTAACTGTGTTACTTCGAGAACAGTATTACTCCTAGTTTAACGAAACTCAGGGTCCATTTTGACTCTGCAGCGTTACAATAACAAACAAATATGAAAGTAAAAATAACCGACCTTGTAAAAGCGAACAATAAAGAATCTATGAGTGCCACAATAGAAAAGTCCCATCGAAAACCTCGTACTGAATGAATTCTTCAATATTTTAATTTTTAATAATAACAAAACAACATTATGTTTAATGCTGAAGATGTATGAATACGTTCTTTTCTTTCTCACCGTACCATTTCAGTACCGTGGACGTATAAACGCGTCCAAAAGAGGACAACCAAGAAAATCGTTTCATTCGTCTCGAGTACATCTGCCCAGAAACGATAAGTGTCCCAGTTAACGGGTTAACGCTCGACATAAAAATGGATCACATTCTACTGTTTCCATCGAGAGTACGCAAGTCCTATACTATACTCGCTGTGTCGCGTCTCGCCCCGGTTGAAATATCCTCCTTCCAAAAAATTAAGGGGAGTCGGAGATGCGGTTAATTTAAAAATACCACCATTTTTCAGTCCAATGAATTATTTTTCCACGCGTTACAGGTAAGTATAGAATATATACTTTGTCAACGTTTCTAAATTTTTCTGCTCTCCAATTTTGTACTCGGGTACTCAATCTGGACCAGTCGGATATAATTTTTAGTACTCACTCAATTTTAAATTCAATTACTGGAATGCCCAATTTAAATCCAAATACCGAGAGACTTACTCAATTTAAATTCAAATACTGAGATACTCGCACAATTAATTTAAATCCAAATACTCGGATACCCAATTTATATCTGAATTCCACATCTGTTTGACACTTGTATTTGTAAATACAAATTTTACTCGGCTGTTTCTTGTGTGTAAAATAATGGGTAGGCAAGAATGGAGGAAAAACGACTGAGAATTGATTGAAAAATTGGAGAACGTATGTTCGACGCATACTTGAACGTTGGATACCTTCTTTTCCGACTTCCCTTCTGGTTTTACGATGTCCTCGACCGCGATATAACGGGGATTCGCACAAGACACGAATTCGTTTACTGTTGCTCGCGTTCACGGCGAAAGTTTGTCGTAAGGGGTCGGCAACAAAAGGAGGAAAACAAATACCTACGAAGAAGGAAGGAACACACGATAGGATTTAAAAGCGACGCTCTCGAGTGCTCGAGGCAACTTTTTACGGTACGAGAGACCAGTATGTGTTTTGCTTAATTAGATAAACACTAATGGCAGTTGGTAATGCATTACGTCTATTAGTGTAAGTGTTATATATAATATATATATATATATATGTGCGTATAGCGAGATAATAAGAATATGTTCGTGGTGAGGACGAGCGAGAACGAAAGAGAGAGCGAATGTTTGTGTGTGAATGTATGAAAGAGACAGAGAGAGAGAAAAGAATTGCTGAAACAGCGTATAGAATTGTAATAGTTAACTATGGTAATTTGTTCGTATATGTACGGAGTTGCGTTTTCAAAAAAGGCTTAACACGTATACCGAATAAACACTGTTTATTAGAGCCCACCACGTTTGTTCTTATTTTCCACCATATTCTATATGTTGAATTTTTACAACATTTTCACAATTTCTTCAAGAATTGTATTCTATTCTGTATGTATATTACTGTGTATTTATTTTTGTTTGTTATCCATGGTTAGTGGATAATAAGAATTGCTAATTAACTCGTCTTCCTCGAGTGCCATTACTTCGCGTTAATTGTTTAACATTTTAAGCCTCGTGGTCGATTCTTAAACAAACTATTAGCCAGTATACGTGTGAACGATGAATTTACTCGTGTCCTGGTCCGCTTCTCCGTTGACGGTCACCTTCGAACAATTTTCAAGAAGCCATCGAAGCTATAGTCTGTCTAACAAGAGCTCTACAAGCCTAAATAATAATCCATTAACATAAATAAAATTACTTACACTCCTTTTATCTTCTATTACAATCCGTCCATATTGTACACAAATTTTCAGGGGCACTGTAGTTTCTCCGCCTGGAGCTACAATACCACGCCCACTCAGAGACCACGTCCACAATTCACAAAGGGCAAAATACAAGATTTGATTGTTAGCGTCACGAAATTCGGTATTAGAAATAAAAATAGACGCTGTTTCCTATTGGCTAACGACTCAATGATGCTTTGCAACAAAGGAGAATGCTATTGGACGCACCATAGGGTGGTGGGGGTAAGAACTAATTCAGAAACTCGTGACGTTAACAAGAGTATGCCGTAGATTTCTGACTGTAGTATTCCATCGTTGTTAACTTAGTCTTTATCTGACGTCATTGGCTCCAAGGCGTTGCTCCGGGGCATCTCGGAGCGCTCCAAGGGCAAACTGTACCTAGTAATGCCCAGGTATACAATTCCCCGATTTTGCAACAAGTTTCTCATGCCAAGGATTCCGATCCGATTTAACGAATTAGTGTAATTACTCTGAACCTTCAGCATCGTGCTACCCCACGCATTTCTGTTTTCCACTGTGGATGAAGACGGCTTCGCTGTTTCCGATTGTTTCTAATTGGATCAGCCTTCGAATAATTGGTTATTGGATCATTATATTATCCGCTTGCCGATGCTGAGAGTTTCTCAGAAACTCACAAGTAAACTGCCGATTCTACTATTTTTAAAATACAGAAGTTGAATAAAAATTCTTTCCTTCATTAATAATTTCGATAAATCCAGAAATATTATTTCATTTTTAATTCGTTAAAATTATTAACGGACCGAAATCAATTTTTACTTTCTGTTACTTTGTAAATAGATCGTTATTTTATTTTTATGCGTTCACCAAGGTATACTCTTTTTATTCTTTAAATTTGGGCTGCTTTCTCGAGAAATGTACAGAGAATTAGTTTTTGGAAATTTACCCATGGTGCGTCCAGACTAGTTCAAATTACCTGATAGTTCAAATATCTTTTTTAAAATACTGTCCAGATGAAAAATTTAAATTTGGACTGCTTTCTTTTCTCCATTTGCTCAAGAAATGTATAGAGAATTAGTTATTGGAAATTTACCAATGGTATGTCCATGTGGCTTGTTCAAATTATCTGACAATTCGAATATTTTTTTAAAAATATTGTCCATATGAAAAATGTTCACCGCTGAAGGCTCTCGTTAGACAGGCCGTCGTTTATTATCCGTTATCGGAGACGATAGGGATAAACGTAACATTATTTTTGCCGCGATCCATACAGTAAAAAACAGTACTTCCGACGGCCGATCGATCCGTCATCGACAGACGCCTCGATCGTGGATCATCCTTAATCCGGATTAAACGAAGCCCTCTAACGACTACCCGCCCCTTTTCTTTTTTCTTCTCTGTTCTTGTCGCACCGAATTACATAAAGTTTAGTCATCGACGTGTATGGTACCTCGTTTAACCTGTTAACCGGCCGACTTTACCGCGAACACCTGCGTAAGCTCGTTTCGAGTTCGATCGAAATGATTTCCCATTAATCACTCCACAATTAGCTAACACAAAACCTACGAAGCATTAAAACGACACTATGCGTTCCTTCATGACGAGATTAAACTCAATTTACATTTCAAATAAAAGAAATTTATCGAAAAAGTTTATGTTACGATTTGTTACCAATGTAGCTTCACAATTTTAATAGTTTATAATTTTATGGGTAATTAGATAAATAGTGAATACACGTATATGAATATCAACGACGAGTTAACTCGTCCTCTCCCCGGTCAACAGGTTAAAAAAGAAGCTGCATTCGGGCTCCTCGATATACGGGTATTCGAGGTTGAGTACTCAAATAGATCCGAATACTGTGGTACTCGCTTAATTTAGATCCGAGTACTGAGGTACTCGTTTCACTTAGGTCCGAGTACTGTGGTACTCACTTCATTTAAATCCGAGTACTGTAGTACTCACTTAATTTAGATCAGAATATTGAGGTACTCGCTTAATTTAGATCCGAGTATTGAGGTACTCGCTTCACTTAAATCCGAGTACTGAGGTACTCGCTCAATTTAAAACCAAGTACTTAGGTACTCGCTTGATTGATATCGGAGTACTGAGATACTCCATGCAAGCCCGAGTACTCAAATATCGGTGCTTGATTTAGACTCGGGTACTCAAGTACCAGTAATCGATTTAGTTCAAAGCACTTACGGCGCGTACTCAGATCCATTGGAGTACGTGAGTACACACAGTTATATTTGGATACCAAAGTATTTGATGTCGAGTTTCGATACTCAAGTACTCCAGGTCAAGTTTGGATACCTAAGATTGAGGTTCATATGCTTGCAATTTTATACACAATGTGTACCGAGGTTCAGATTATATTATAGTACTCAGAGTACTCGGATACCCGAACGATAACAGCTCGAATCAGCAGGAGAATTCGGAACGGTAATTACGTATAGTTGTGTTGATTAAATATGGTCCTCGGTTTGCGTCGCGAACGGTCGAATACAAAAGATGATTACTGTAATTATTCCATACTTTTGGCAGCGTTTAATCGTCCCGTGTACCAAGACAGCAGATGCAACAAAGAGTTGCATCATTGTTAACAAACCGAACGTTCCTTACGCCTAGCTTGAGGGTGATATACACGTGTACATATTGTAAATAATCATGCGCCACTGATAGACAAAATATATATGCGCTCAAATTATATGTGAAAGTCTAAGTCATATATTTAATCCTTAGCACTCAAGTGGTGACTCAGAGTCTCCACTAAAAATTGCTGCAACATTATTCAAAATATTGTTTACATTATTAAATATGTTGGTATCTAATCAATTACTAAACATTTAAGTATTGTATTAGCTATTGTATCAATTTCGTGTTCATACAAAGAAAAAAATTAATATAGAATGTAATTATTCTAGGTCAAAAGAAATGTTTAATTTTCAAGTTAAAATAGCACCGAGTGCAAAGGATTAAAGGATATTAATTAATACTAAATGAATTCCATATAATGTAGAAATAGTATGCACTATCTAACGGTGACAATATCGTAAAAATTGCATTGAATTAATTTAGTTTAAAATAATTTGATACAAAATAACTGATAAACTCATTTTTTTTTTTTAATTTTGACAGACCACTTTCTCATAATTGTGAGCACATATGCCATTTCGAAAGCGAAAAGGAAGATTGACGACGTTATCCGTCAACCGGGGGAAGATGAGTTAACTCTTCATCTTAACATCTTCCCGTGATTTCGCGTGTTTCTCTTCGCTTGTCTCAAGAACTGCGTAATTGAAATATAGCGTTACAATATCCGTATCGGTCGAGACAGTATTGGAATCATGCTTGTTTTAGAGAAAGTTGCGTCCGATCGGCGTTCTTGATGTTTAACCCTCAGAAAGCGAACACTGTTAATAATTACACGGATAACAGTGCTGGGGTCCATTCAGATAATTATCTACTTATTTTATTTAATTCGTTTTCATAGATATTTTAGCTACAAGCGTCGAGATCTCATTTCGGTCTTCAATTAATATTAATTATCCGTAGCTGAATAGATATACATGGTTACTCTGGAATGCTGGGTCAAAATGGACCCGGACACCGTCATCCAAGGGTTAATTACGTAAAGACAGTTTGGTAGGGTAACACAATCAGGCGGTCAATAAATGTAAACCGGTCGAAATTGGCTGATTAATTAAATGATGATTTAAATGATTCGGTGTTTCACAGGGGAGGATGATGGCGGAGATGATGAATGAGATTGGATATGATGGGAGACACATTCTGAGAATGTTAGTGAGTGCACACTTACGAGGAGAGCACGCAAAGTGTTAAGTATATTCAATGAATTGAACTGAAATTAATTTTCTAAATTAATTACTTCCAAACAGTTTTTTTATCTATTAAAAAAGAACAGGGAAAGAGACTTTGAGACACGTTTAGGCTGGTCTGTACTTTAATGAACCCTTCTGGGGTCCTCAATTGAGATATACATTTGAATTAATTAAAAATAAATACGAATTTCGCTTTCTCATATCTTCTTATTATTAAAATAAAGACTTGGCTAGGTCAAAAATTATTAGATAATTATGATGCTAGTAGAAATATATGAATGGGTCAAAAAAGACCCACAGCAGGGCACTAGAAATATCAGTAAATATATACAGTGGATAATCATATTATTACATGAATTAAACAATAATGAAGTATACACTATATTTTAATAAATAGAGCAAAATTAACTTCAAGATTCTATATTTCTGATTTATTTTTACTTTCAGATAAACAGACGTAAATTTAATTTTGAAAAATCGCAAGAGAATTAGGGCCATTGTCACTGACATTGTAACCAATATAAATATTGTAAAATATTCATAATCGTTGTTCGAAGTCATTAAAAACGTAACAATATTTTTTCGGAAAAACTGAGATCATTCAAAATATATTTCTAACTTGGAATGGGAATTTTGAAATGTTCATAAAAATCGTATCATCCACTGCCATCCACATCCATTTTGAATTGTGAGTGCATTTCCTGAGATTGTCATGCTAATATAAATTTCCTACAAATCTGTTTCTAATTTCGGCAAGCTTGAAATTTAAAAAAACTGTGTTAATACACTTCGTGCACTCTTCTCGTGGAAGAAATAAAAGCGAATCGACGATCCGCAGCCCTTTTAATTCAAAGTGGTGCAGGATCGTCGAAGATGAGAGTCCTAGGAGAGCAGATACATTTTATTGACAAAGATAAAAGATATTTCGATTGTGGGTTGTATCAGTTTTAATGTCTATGATGAATTAAAAACGATTATAATGTAGTCTGTTACGAGAGAAATAATACTGACGATATTATACATGATTTCATTTTCCCTTCATATTTTTTGTTTCCATCGAATTCTAATCAATCAACACGCGTGAGAAAAAATAAATTAATAGAGTTGAAGTACAATATCGCAAATGTACGTGGTGTGTGTGTGTGTGAGTATATGTATGTGTGTTTCCATGCTGTAATCATGTGTGTATATGTGAGTAAGAGTATGCGCGTGTGTGTGTGTGTGAGACATTGATCGACGAAAGTTTGGAATATTTAATATTCGACGGCGACGGCCGCGGGGCTAAATTATTTTATTTAATTAATTAGTCGTCTCGCGTTTTGAATCGTTCGGTTCTCGTTTCAATCCCGGTCCTTGTTTTGCATCTACGAATAAAAATGGGGAACGAGCAAAACACGTAAGTATACCACAAATACCCATTAAATATTATACACACTAATTGTCGCTATAAATGTCGTCTCGCGTACAAAGGATCGTTATTACTTTGCAAAAATTAATTAATAGTAAGTTCTCCGCTGGCGGGGGTGTCGAGGGTCGTTACCTTCGTGAGAGAAAGAAAGAGAGAGAGAGAGAAAGAGAGAGAGATACAACATGATAAAAATGAACGACTCACACGTTCGATACGCTTTGGTTTTCGAGCTCGCAAAAGTAAAAACGATTTTTTACTTGTCAGTTTCGAGAGGTGATGATTAATCAACCCTGGACAGAGCTTTCCAATAACTATACAGTTCAGGCCCGTTCCATATTGTTTAACAATTTTTTTTTTGACACCAGAACTACCTCATTAAATTTAACTATCGTGCGCTCTCTTTTAACAATGACAAGATTGCATTTAGACAAATTTTCTGCAACTTTTATTGCAGCATGTTGCAGGTTGAACAAAAAAGATTCTGTCATAATCTGGTAGTTCTAGCGTTAACCACATTCTGTAAGGTTATTTGCCTAGTGATCCCAATGGAACGGATTTAACTTAATCGCCAGAAACCGAGTAGTCGACTGTCGATTTTTCGCTCCGGGTTAAGACAGACCCGGGCAAGGGTCAATATGCGCATCGAACGGCGAGTCGGCGTTCGAGGAAGAAACAGAATGATCTATAAATGATCGATCGGACACACATTATGCGTCCGGATCGATGACGCTCCGCGATTGCCAATCATCTACATCGATGAGAGAAAGAAAACAGAGAAATGTGAATATCCGTCGACGTTTTCGGCAACAAATCTTCGAAAATTGGTGACAATCGATCGCACTGATGATAATAATAATAATAATAATAACAATAACAACAACAACAACAACAATATTAACAGTAATAATAGGACTGATGACAAAGTATATGGAAGTTTCTAATTAAAGAAAAAACATGTGGTGTTTATTGCTACGTACAAGCAGGACAATGCACAGTACATACAGTGACCTACATTTCGTTCACATCAAGCTTTTACATTTATTTATCCGAATTATCTATAGAACTTCAAATTTTGTTATAATGAAGAAATATAATGGATTATAATGAAGAAATTTTCGACGTAATTAAAGAGTGTTTTTGTAATTATAGTTCATGTGGAAACGTATTAACAAATGTGCGAGTCACTGTACTAAGAAATTACTCTAAGTCAATGATACTGACACAACTTGTTGGGTTCATTGGATACGGGTGTTCTAGGCTCGTTATGTTGGCTTGGGCACATTTTAATATTTTTATTTTAGAATTAGTATAGAGAAAGCGGTTTTAATTTATATCAAATTCAAGCAGATCTTTTTCTTACAGAAGTTGACGAAATCATTTAAGTTTAAATAAAACAGCAAATGTCCTTCTACAGAAGAGACAATCTGTATATTTTATTTAAATATATTTATTTCTACTGGATCACAATAAATATTTGAAGAGAAAACATTGTAATGCCTCAAGCCTAATTCAAATGGTCACAGATTGATGACAACACTTGCAAAGATGTCCCCATTTTCTAAAGTAGTTCGAAATTGAAGAAAGCCACAGAAGAATCGGAATAGTTTATATCAAGAATGAAGACTCGGGAGATGATTGATAGAACTATAAATATATAAGTTCAGCATTAGAAAGAGATAATAAGAACGGACCCTGTAACCATGATTCCCGAAAAGAATCTATCACAGAGCCTCCGAACTGAAAACTACAAGCTGTTTTTCGAAAGAAGAGACCTAAAATACGATCACAATCGTAATAGCTGCCCATTTCGTTTAGTCTTGCAACGTAATCGTGAATTGAATAGCTATTACGACCATAACAGGATACGAACCTTCGTAGAATGATCTTAGAAATACGAAATTCGAGAGAATACATAGACTAATAGAAAAAGACGACAGTAATAAATGAGAATTGTACAAATAATGGAAGTAGAAATATTAATATAACTAAAAGAAAAAGAAGAAGAAAACAACCATCGACAGGACCACGACAAGACAGCAGAGAAAACAGCTTTGAACCCGAAAACAATAATCCACAGACACAAAACAGTAGTAACAGTTAGGAAATTTTTACAACAATAAGAGAGCATGTGACTCGATAAGAGAGACCTGTGTCACATGATCGTCGAACCACAAGTGTGTGTGTGTGAACAGAAAAATAATAATAATATGTACATCATTCTGAAAGAAGATCGCTCGTAAACTGTAAGAAAAAATCTATCGAAATTCTTATATGTATATAAACGTGATACGTACAGACTTAACAAAAAAGAAAGAAAATCGTGAATCGAACTGATTGATGGTATAATTTTACCCACCAGAGGTGTATCAATTAAGTCAGAGAGATTAATCGATCTTTCGACAATTATTACATTAATGAATCAAATGCTCGACAAAGGAATTTTTATCATTTCTGTGATCGTAAAATCGAACGTCTAGAATCATTTCGATCGAAGAATTCAATTCTTTTTTCAAATGCAAGTTAATCGTTAATAAACCTATCAACAGCTCTTCTGGCAGGTAAAACAACAATATAAATGTACACTAAGTTTCTCTAAGCGGCAAAATAAAATTAACACATAAGAGAAGAACGAGGTACAATAAAGAAAAAGAGAGTTTTGCCTGACATTTTACCGATCACAGGAGCTGCGATATTGCACTAAACGGTTTTCTCTCTCTCTTTTTGTTTCTTTGAACGCTGTGAACAGTGTCGTGTCGGTCTGTAGGTTTCTCCACGCAAACGCTGATCGATGAACTGCGGATTTTATGCATTCGCAATAAATAAAAAACAGCAACAACGTCAGAATATTACTACATCGTTATCAAAATTAAAATTAACCTTTCGAGGACGAATGTTACATCAACATCAGGATCGCACATCTAATTCGAAACAAATCATTGAAATATATGCATAAATAACGAAAGATCATTTAGTATGAAAATTGTTACTCCGAAGGATTTGAAATTTTATATGCGATTCGAATAAATGTAACAGCTTTCTGTGAACGAATCTTTGAATCATTGTTGTACAGTGTTTGAGACTTTGATATAGTTCTCTAGCAAGTTTACTATTTTAAACACTGCTCGTCCGCAAAAGGTTGATGAACCTATTTCCCCGCAACAGATATAATTTTCGTTTTCGCATAAATATCCACAGTCCACCGCTAAAGAAAACAAGATGATCGTGACGATATCGGCGATAGAGTCTTCTAAGAGGACAGCTATAGGAGATGAGAAGGTAAAGAGTGTGTGGCTGTGGTCATCGACAGAACAACCAGGGGGCCATCTGTAATAAATTACACCAAGGTACGTTTATTCCGTTTTTCTTCATTTTTAAATACGATTGTTAAAGTCGTGTCGCTAAACGTTCATTTCGTTATTTCTTTTTCCCTCTCCATTTCATTATCGTTTATACTTTTTCGTTTTCTCTATTGGCTGCTCGACGAAGCGAGCTCTTTTTTTCCCTGTGATGTTGTGGCTGATGGTTGTTAGTTAACGGTCGTTAATTCGCCTATTTATATGGTTTTTTCCCCCTCGAGAAAATCGACGGAGCGGTATAAGTAATACGCGCGCATTGGCAAAGAAGAAAATGGTATTCGATATTTATATTTCTTTTTTTTTGTAGTTTTCGATTGGCGTTACTCAAGAGCTTCGCGACTCAGCGTTATTAATCCATTTTTTTGTCATTTTCTAGTTTTCCTTCATTTTTCCGCTTCCAATATCTACAAAATCATTTTTGTATTTTTTTTCATTTTTCGGACCCTCCGAGGCTCGAAGAGAACAACTCGATGATCACACGCTTCGCATATTATTATTATTATTATTATATATATGTATGTATATATATATGCACGTATATATACTATATTGCTGAGTCCTGTTTCATTTCATAATTCTTTTTTTTGTCCGTTTCTGATCGAATCGTTCTTTTTTTTTGGTTATTTCCTCCCCTATATATTTATTAGCATATTTTTTTTGTTTGTTTTCATTTTTGTTGGAAGGTAGGATGAGATGTATTTTCATTCGATTGTTGGCGATCAATAATATAATAGCGATGATAATAATAATAATAGTTAATAATAATAATAGATAATAATAATAATAATTCTTCATAATAAATGTAAAAGCTGGTACACAGAGATAACAAGCGACTCACTGGTGCCGCAGACAAAAAGACGTACAAAAACGTGACACATGCACAATACTAGAGAAAAACTTCGACAACACAAATTCACCAGACTAAATTCATATTTTTTTTCCTTTCTCGTTTCAATTATTTTCTTTTTTTTCGAATTGCACCGATGTTCATACAGCGGCGTGCACGCGTGCGGGCGTGCGCGTGCACGCACGTGTGTGTATCGTGAGTGTGTATATGTAGATACCTGCTGGCCCGATATGATTGTAAATCATATATACATATATATATAAATATATGAATATATATGTATATGTATGTATATATATGAATATTTAATTATCTAAAAACATTCTAAAACATTCTTGCTTCGATTCAAGTCTGTCGGCAAACCACTCGATTGGCTGCGAACAAAAAAATCATAAACTAATTGTCCCCGCTCCTCCTCTCCCTTTGTCAGACATTTTGATTGTTAAACAGTCCTCCTTCTCCTCCTTCTCCTCCTCCTCCTCTTTATCCTTCTGTATCCTTTTCTTTAATCCTCCTTTCTCTTCTCGATTTGCTTGCGCGAGGGTTTGACACACAGACTAACAAGACGTTTGTGGCATTGGATGGAGAGAGAACTCAATTAGCAGTGAACTGAAACCGCCTGGCTCAGTAATTATAAATAGTAAAACCCTATTTCCAAATTATAGGTAGTGGTAGCCTGAACAGCGTAGTTTCCCATCTCAGAGCTTTTGCATCCGGTAGTTTTTATTGTTGTCGTCGTCGTCATGATCGTCGCTTTCCTCCTCTGTGGACGCGGTGTCTAGCCACGTTAACCAATTGTTCACCTACACCATTCAATTGCCTCTAATTAATTGTCTGCTCTAAATTTCATCAACGCTGTCGATGGAACAGTATAGTGACCTTCTTAACTTTCTATCATCGTATCATCTCTAGTCGCACCATCAAATGAATTTTAACCTTGCCGCGTTCTTTAAAACTTGTTTCTCTAATTTTTCATCAATGTAAAGCCACGATCCGAGCAGAGATCGTGTAGGGAAATTATTTTTTTATGAGTGCGTCGACCGCGCCGAAAGTATAAAGGATGCCGAACGTAGAAAAGGACAGCAAACACACGGGGGGTTGAAGCTTGAACACTGAATATTCAGATGCTCTCAGACAATTATAAAATCACTATACTTGTTCCATCCACACGTATTATGCAATAATAGCTACACTGTACGGATTTTATGAATTAATTAACTCCTTGTCTTATAGCGTCAGACACGTTGCGAAGAGAACGAATCGAACCTGATAAATATATGTATATCTCGTTGTATAAGCAATGCAAATTTCCTGTTACATGCGATTTTGAAAGATGAACGAGTAGCAAACGAAATTAGTGTTACACATATCTTTAAGCTCTAAATACAGTCAATCTGTAATCGTTTGGAACTCGTTTTGAATTTCCGTTACAGGTCCAAAATAAAAAAAGTTGTGAAAAGCAACTTTCAGTACGTAAACGTAATTTTTCAAAAATTTTCGTTACGTATTTAACAGAATATGATAATTCTCAGTGCCGACAGAGAGTGGTAGAGCGCACCACCATTCGAAAACTATGCACTAGAATAAATGACTAAATGAAAGAGAAAAAAACTTTTGGCTACTAAGTGAAAAAATGGATAGTTCCGAATTACCTCGAATAGAGCTTTTCCTTTCCCCGGATAAGCGTCGGTGACACACTCCTTCCACTTGAAGTAAGCTTCCTCCTCGATCACTTCGAGCCGGTAAAGCCCGTCGAACCATCGCAGTAGCATCCCTTTTGGAAAATTGTGCGAGAACCAAAATGCTTGAAGCGCATGGAGAGCTGTCATTTGAGACTCTATATTGACAAAGAGCAAGCGCATCAAGCGTGCGTATTTATCCAGTAATGCCTTTTCCTTATCTATCGCTGCTTTGCCTACGTTAGATGGATCAACGCCAGGTGCCAATATTGTTTCCTGTTGTTATAAATAAAAAAAAAGAACACGCCGGTTATTCAAATGAACTGACAACGATACGTCTATCAAGCAACAAAGGAAATTTACAAAAACGGGAGAGTGCAATATGGGTTTTTAGTTAAGCACGCCAACCAGAGCTGTGAGCGAACCCGAAAATTCTCGGGAATTTTGGAGAAATTTTCGGGTCCTCGCACACCTCTAATGCCAACATTAAAAAACAAAACGAACATTACACATATATAGGGTGTTACAAACTATTTCTTAATGGAAAGTTGTTTGTACGGTCATTCTCAATTTTTAAAGCACAGAGTGTCACACTTAAAACAATACCCTCCAATATTTATATTGTTGACGATATCGAAAGTGGTTGCAAAAAGAATTAAATCTTTTCTGAAAAATTTTTAAATGGCTCCCTTAAGTGAAACACTCTGTGGACGTTGGGAGGAAGTAGTTCTTACAAAAAAAAATGCAGAAATAGAGTAGGTATTATGCCGAAGACTAACCTGTGTAATGTATTTGAGAAGGACGTTCATCAGAGCGTTAATGAATTCGGAGTCGGTGTGATGCGAGGGTTCCAGCTTTTCTTTAATCCATTTGTAAAGAGTATTCGGGTTCGGGTCGTTCTCGAGCTGGCGCCAGATGTCTCCTTGGATCTTGAGCAGCGGATAGAGGAAGGTGAGCTCCCGGTCCTCGAGAATCTCGGCGAGCCTCTCCTTCGTCTTGTCCGCCTCGGGGAGCTGGCTGATCAGGTTCACTTTGCTCTCGTTGAAGATCTCGGTGAGCCTGACCTTGCCCTGGCTCTTATGCAACTGTTGTAAGGTGAGTAAGAACAACGGGTGGTGTTGGCCGTTCTCGGTGACGGCGACCAGGTCGGTCAATTGAATCAAATTATCGACGATAGCCTTGGCTGTCAGATAGGCTACGTGAGACGCTACACAAGGCACGGTACTCTCTTTTTCTGGTATATTCGACACTAACTCCTTCCAGCCCTCGTGTATCTGTTGCGAGGTGACCGCTTCGGCTTTCTCAAGTTCGACCACGAATTTCGCAGCCAGCTCTCGTTCTGTATCGCCTCGATCCAATGTGTTCGAATACAACGTGTACACGGCGTGTCGTAACAGACGCTCCGGTATCTTAAGATCTTGGAAAGCCGTGACCGTGGCCTGTATGTTCCCGGGGGTTGCGAGGTCGTCCATCAACGCGTTCACCTTCTTCAATATCTCCTCCCTGGAAATCCCCTTGTCTTTCCTATCTCTGGCTTTCTCCCGTTTGTCCACTGGACCTTGTTTGATCACGATCGCTGGCGGCAATTCCTTGTGCAGTAGTGGCGAGCTGGGCTTCAGTGTGGTAGTACGTAACAGAGGCAATTCTGATGCTCTTCCTGGGAACAGATCTACAGTTTCGATAATTAGAAATCTCATACAGGGCTTTAAACACGCTTCCGAAAATAACGGTTTAAAACTATTATGTATAAAGGTTCCGATCAAAACAGTTGTGAAGAAACTTGTTTTCACTACATTCAAATTATTAGTGAACAATATAAATTTATTTAGAGATTCTGTGTTTTTATTATTTTACACAAAGATCCGGAGTCCATTTATAACTGTTTGAAGAACCGAAACCGATATCATAACAGTTTTCAAGCCCTGCTCTTATCTTTCCAACTACTTTGCTCAAACTCGGATGATTTCTAATCACTACAGATTTGGTCGATCCATATTCGAGGTCGTATCTGTTCAACCAAATCATGCTTCTGCGCAACTACTTTCATTAATCGCGTTTGGTGGTGGGATTCAGAAATTTTGGGAAACGTCATGCGAATAAATATCTAATTCAGAAGAATATGAATAAACTGAATATGAAAGAATATGAATTCGAAGATACTGTTCGCGGAGAACGGACTGAATCCCATCACTGATCGCATTCCATTGAAACCTAGTTAAAAGATTCGCTGCCTAGTCACAACTAAATCCATAGAATCGGAACACGTTCAAATTGGCAACCTAACTTATTGTTACAACCTGATATTACGTTTCATCGATGAAATACTTACCACTGTTCAGAGGTAGGTTGGGATTGATGTTGGTTTGTTTGAACATCATGGAATTAGCTGACGGTCTAAGCGACACCTCCTCTGGGTGTCCGATCAACATCTTATTCTTGTTGAAGCGTAATTGTTCTTTATTGCTACCTGTAATTCATTCAGACTCGTTAGTAGACTGCGGATTTTATGAATACAGTTTTATTTAATACAGTGTTTTATCGATAAAAGTCCCAAGTGTCTGGCTTATAATGATGAAAGTTCCGCACGCAAGGAAGAACAGCGTATGGAAAAGCCTTTGAACTGTGCCGGCGCGCTACCCTCCGCGACTCTTTCTTTCCTATACGCTCTCCTTCTTTGCAAAACTTTCATCGTTCATTACACAAGTAAATATCATCGGAATTATATCATATTTGGTACAATTTTCATTAGAAAAATGCCACGAATATGTTGGTGAAAGTCCCATAGAAAAATAATAAAAAATAAAGAAGTTTCGCGAGGCCCTGAAGCTTCGCTGTCCTTTTCTACGTTCGGCAAAAGTCAAAGAATAGTATCCCTGGCCCATAATTGCCCCTGTCCGGACCGGTGTTTTGGACAATTATCGATAAAACACTGTACTACCATAGTGAGTGAAAGAGAGAATGCTTACTGTTGTTAAAGTTTTGCGGCAAGTTGTGTTGTTGTTGATTATGTTTCCCTTGATAGTTATTCTGGTGACGATTCTGGTTCTGATAGTAACCCGGCTGGTTACGTTGATTGTGACGGCCGTAGCCGACCCCGGAACTTCCTGAGAATCCGTTCGAGCTGAATGGAGATGACATGCCAAACGACGGTGAAGTCAACGGGATGCTTCCCATCATGTCCATGTCTAGTCCGCCACGTCCCATCTTCCTTAAGAACTCTGCTCCGAGGCGATCCTCTCGTCTATGGAAGCCATTACCCCTCGAAGACTCATCGTTATCACTGCGGATCTGATTGATAGGCATTGGACCTTCGGTGCTAGTCGCCTTGCGTGGTACCCAGCCATCGCGGCGTAGTTCAATGACATCACGCAGCATAAACTTGATGCGTAGAGGAAGATCGCTGCTCTCTGCCAGTGACTTCATACGTCGAAAATATTGATCCATGAGTCCGCGACCTTTATCCGAGTCAAGGATACGGCCGCAGGTACGCATGATCTGGCAGAGGCACTCGATATCCTCGGCGGTGTCCCCCCGGGATCCCCCTCGTCTTTTCTTCTCGAGTAGCTGCTGGATGCAGCGATGTAATATCGGTTCCGATACGATCCCGAGCTTGCCAAGTTCCCCGATGAATTTGATGTTGCCGAGCATCTTTCGCTTGGCCACCTGTCGGCGTTCCTCTTCCTCCGGGCAGAGTTCATCCTGGCTCTCGAATGCTTCGCTTGCTTTCGAACGATTCTCAAATTCGTCTCTGCACTTGTTAAGGAGAAGAAACGTGAACGTGCTCTGGCCTTTTTGACTTTCGATAAGAGCTTTTCGTGGTTCAAAGTTTGCAGCTTCGTCGGACAGCCGTTTGCACAGCTGTGCGTACATAGAACTGTACTTGGGTTCATCAAGCGCTTTTTCAAAGATCTGCAACACCAACATCAATATTCATTAGCACACACTCTAACTGTATTCCCATTTCTCGCTCTGCTATCAAAGAAATTGCACAAATTTATCGCTCACGTATTTATACGAAAAACTTTTTAGGTTAGAGTCGCGCGTCAAGATCGTATACAAGAACGAGAATCGGGAACATTAAGAAGAAAATAGGCATTACTATACTGTGGATACACTCAATCAATTGAATTCAATACTATGTTTCTGTAACACTAGGTTTACGTGTCCTAATATTTTTAATTTACTATTACAGAGATGTAAAGACGCATCCATGAGGAATGTTATTTTGTACAAAAATCCACAGTGTAGTTACTAATACATGCGAATGTGAAACTTACCAAGAAAATGACACCTTTAAGAATCAGATCAGAATTGAGCTCAACGTTGAGCAGGTCGTTGCTCAGCTTTGCGAACTTTTCCGGCGTAAGCTTATTAAGAATACCCCGAACCTTTCTAAAGATGAGATCATTTCTGCTTTCTGGGGTGCGTGCATCGCGTCTAACAGTTGAAGGAGGGATCCAGCGTTGCTCAGTGGATAGGGAGCGAATATCGTCCCTGGAAGGCATCGAATTACTTTTAATTTCAGTGGTTACTAGTTGGAAAGTGTAACACGGTGGATTTGTTTTTGAGGGGATGTAAAAGAGAAGCGGCTCGTGTATGAATTGTTTACAGTCAAGGTTATTATTTGACCCTGACCTTCCTCCCGAGACACGAGAAGCACCCCCCTGTCCTGTGGGGTTGTCCGTTGTTGCGCGTGTTTCGGCCCCCTGAGTGATAAATCACAGCACACAGATCTTCCTTTAGGAAGCTGAAACAGAGAAAAGATCATGATCAAAATATTGGACGATCCGCCAGGAGATTAACTGCTTACACGCATGCTACTCCTTCCACGTTTCATTATTAATACTCAGCCTTTGCACCTGATGATACAGAAATATAATGTATTAGCAATTATTCGTGGCAAGACTCTTGCTTGAAAGCACAACTAACGCTCCGCTGCAAAACTCGATAACATTATTGCGTCATACACCTTCCTTCCTGCCACTACGCTGGGTGTTAACGATCTGTTTCAAGCAGAATTGTTCATTTCGTATCCTAAATTGAAACTATCCCATTCTATGTTACAGGAATTTACCTACGTAAAAGGCTTACTTGAGAATCAAACTATACAACATGTATTTCTGCATCTTTGGTAACAAGAATCACCTGAAATCTTCCTCGTGTTGCACCGACTTGTTAATCATACACCAAATATATAAAGTACTCATGCAAATAATAGAATACGTATTTATTTCCAAAGATTCTATAAACTAATACAAAATAGTCAGATGTTCCAGGGCTTGTTAATGTTATAATGTATGTAAACAATGTATAGGTACTTCCACGGTATCGTCATGCAGGACAGAAACATTGATCAACATTCATCCGAACGACAACAAGAAAGACGACAAGTTTTACCATCGTGAGAACAGTGCGAGCAGTTGTATCAAAATTTTATTTGGCCTTCCATTAAATAGACATACAATATCGTTACCTCTGGTAGAAAATATTTAATCGAGTGTGCTAGGTATCCGTTATGACTCACAAAAAATGCAAGAAAATTTCACAGAGTGTAAACAAATATTCGAAGTGATTTTACGACAGATTTTCATAATTTTCTGAGAAAAGTGTATTTGTTGCATGATTGTTGCATTTCAGGATCATCGATGTACCATTTCCAGAAATCGAAATGAACGTGAATAATAATAGCGATGAAAATGGAACGATTTTGATCGAACACTTTCTGCCAGGGGTAGTACATGGCATAGTGAAGCGAACAGAAACGATCAATTCCTGTTTCGGTATATATAGTATATATAGAAATTCTAATTTCAGCACCAGGAGGCACTGATTAACGCGTGCGGGCTTATCGCGCTCACAGGTGAAAGTCTTCAACGGGGCTCAGGACGAGGACCTTCTCCAAAGAAACGGCTTTGATCTTGAGGTATCGGTTACGAGCAACAAAACAACCGAAAGCCGTGGACGATGAACGTGGAGAGGAGCGTATGTGGGGCGCGGCTCATGGTCAGACGGTCAATGAACCTTCCGTCGTCTCACCTCGACCGATCTCGGCTCCTATCGTCGGCCGGATCGGGCGAGGTCGGGCAACTTCGGCTGTGGTTCGACTAAGGTCGTCTTTGACCGCCTCGGCCTAGCGTCCCCCCGTGCACTTAGGATTACGGAGCCTGGGAAAAGCTTTCGGGTGCGTTTTCAACCACCACGATGTCGAAACTGACGGGAAAATGGCTTTGTTTCAAGGGCAACGTCATGCTTCATTTCAAATTGGGCAAGAACTACAAATAAATTAATCTTACGATCGAAAAGAACTGTAAAAGTCTCTTTAATTTTATTAATTCATTAATGTTTGTAACCGAAAAGAATTTATTACAGAAAATCGCGATTGATCGGAGTAATGAAATTAGCTGTCGGTTACTAATTATAAATATGAATTATTGAATTTCTTTATGCAACATTAGTAATTACTGTTTTGTTTTTGAGAACAAATAGTTACTGTACCATGTAAAGAATTTGAATTGTTAATCATTAAAAATGCACCATGAACTACAGGAATGATAGGAATCTTATATTATCGCGCTAAAAGTTGAAAGACGTGTCTCACTTTAAGATTCTTTCAAAAAATTCAAATCACAAGAAACACTCGGCAGAAAAGTTCGAGTAATCGTCGATCACGTAAATGTGAATGGATCGGCAGCAAAAACTGGTATCCTCGTTTATCGGATATGAAATTATGTATGACCGGCATTATCTATTCACGTATGCGGTCGTCCGCATAAATAACGAGCAGCATCATATCAAATAAATGCATCAACGAAAAGCACGGCTCGATCGGAGAACAAAAGAGCTGGAAAGTGGATTAGAATTCTTGGCAGTGTTACCAGAATGCAAAGTACTCGCGGGAATATGCAAGTTGTTGAATATCAATAGAGGGCGAAATCGTTTTCATGTGTTTCGAACGGCGCGCGGGAAATTCGAACGTGTTCGAAAAACGGAACGAGAATACATGGTCGACGACATACAATATCGGGGTCAGAATTTTAATCTATATATTGTTTGATGGATTTTTCACGTTTGCATCGATGCGTATAGAAGAAAGACAAGGCTTACCCCCAACGAACAAGGCGGAAGGTAAATTTGCAGGCGCACACGAGCGGATTCGTGTCTGTCTCGAGTCACGTTGCTCTAAGGTTGTACGAGCGAAGGTCGCCGCCAGAAACACTCCGACATTGAAAATGTTGCTCCGGTGCATTAAACCGGTATTCGGTATCTCGTTTCCTTTTAAAGGGTATAGCCGGATAAGATAGTCGAAAATGCCCTTGAACCGAATTGTATCGACGATGGGTCATTCGATAGGGCACCAAGAAAAAACATACTGTGCAAAATTTCAACCCTGTATCTCGATCGGGAGGGTAGTTATGGGGTAAAATCGAAAAATCAGTTTTTGGCCTATTTTTCCTAGTTAACGATGTTTAGAAATTCTGAGAAAAATGTGACACATGTCAAGAACCCAAATACATACTTTGCAATTGGTTTCAGATTTTTAAAGTGAAAATCTTGCTTGTAATAAATCAAAAACCTCAAAAAAATCGAAAAAATGCAGATTTCACATGGAAGTTCTTGACACAAAAAATCATATTTTTACAGTACCGATAATTGTTATAGTTAAGCTCAGAATTTTTTAGTTTTGGTTGTCGGTTAAAAAATCGAAAAAACGTTTTTTCGATTTTTTAACCGACAACAAAATCTAAAAAATTCTGAGCTTAACTATAACAATTATCGGTACTGTAAAAATATGATTTTTTGTGTCAAGAACTTCCATGTGAAATCTGCATTTTTTCGATTTTTTTGAGGTTTTTGATTTATTACAAGCAAGATTTTCACTTTAAAAATCTGAAACCAATTGCAAAGTATGTATTTGGGTTCTTGACATGTGTCACATTTTTCTCAGAATTTCTAAACATCGTTAACTAGGAAAAATAGGCCAAAAACTGATTTTTCGATTTTACCCCATAACTACCCTCCCGATCGAGATACAGGGTTGAAATTTTGCACAGTATGTTTTTTCTTGGTGCCCTATCGAATGATCCATCGTCGATACAATTCGGTTCAAGGGCATTTTCGACTATCTTATCCGGCTATACCCTTTACATTACCTTCGCCGGAGGATGTTTCGACGAAGGCCTCCCCGAAGGCTCTCCGGCTCTCCGGACTAGTCGAATTACCAAAATAACGATCAAAATCGCTTCGTCTAAATTTATCCGGCGAGAATCTCAATTCACGTATCCGTCGAACGTGTCCCGATCGCATACATACAACAAAACGGTCGCGTGTAAATATTTTCGTAACCGTTGCCCCACTCTGTCACGGTCAACGTCAAATTCGCCGTTTCGGATAACCTCGATAAACTCGTCTTCTTTTCTTTTACGAAAAACGTGAACGACCAATTTGTACAGATAAAAATTCGCACCACGCGTATCCGCGATAACCACGTCCCGCGATTCAGATTATGGAATTTCTGGGATCATGACACCGGAAATGCAACATTCCACGGGAACAGTTATACGTTACTGGTTTTCTATGGGAATGTTGGTATCCTGCGGTTACACGGATCTAGTGATTTCAGCTAGAGAGATATATACAATCATGTTTGAATGAATTTATGTTACGAATCGTTAGTTGATAAGTTAATCGACGAGTTACATGTACAATTTCGATAAAAAAAACAGATCATCACCTTAGCACTATTAACAGCTAGGACGAGAACTCCGGTTCAGAACAGTCACCAATGAAACGTTTGACCCTAACCTTCAAAAGATACAACATTCAAATATTGAAATCAGTGAGAATGGCTCTTACCTATATAAATTTATATATCTATCCGGACGCGTTGAAAAATCTAATTACAACTAAAAAAAAAAAAGATAACTATAAGCTTTATCATTACAATTTTCGTAAAAATTGCATGCAAGTTCTAGTGTTCGTATTATGAAGACTAGGACATTTTTTAGTACCCAAAAAATTCAATAAGGTCGACAGTGTAAGCAATCGTGTTTTAGTCGGGGCTAATTTTTGTGCGAGCGAGCCACAATATGGGAACGCGTGACGACAGCGAACAAAGAGATAGCAATGGAGTGACGTAAAGCGAATCGTCGCTATCCTTCCCCGAGCAACTTCGAACGCTCCATGTTACTCTCCGTGTGTCCCTGTGACACGTCACAGATGCGCCGTGACGGTTGCTCTCTACGAGTTAGAACAAGGCTGCCAACTTCCGAAGGCCGATAACACTCGAGACCCAGCGGATACTCTCGACCGAGCTGCGGATGCTCACACAAATTTACATATTCACAATCCAATTACAATATTCAACCATTTCGTCGTTAACTAAACGAGACTCGTTCACAGCTCGGTGAACAACTTCACCGGTCAACTACTGTATTAAACTGCATTTCCTATTTCTTTTCGAAAGAACAAACCCGAAAACCGTCATATCAACTGTCCGCTCCACTCAAGCACATTATATACGTGCACGATGGACATCTACTATGACTGCAGATATACTCGACTCGAGCACATTATACAAACATGCTGGACATCTATTACGATTAGACTGCAAAATAAGAAATGTTTGCATTCATTGCATGTGACACAGAAGCCAAATATACATTTCTCTTTTCTTTGAATAATCTCATTAAGCTGAAACTAATACACCGATGCCCTTGAATCTTCAATCAATGTGCCCGCTTTCGTCGTAAATGCTTAAAATCCGCAGTCTAATTATGTCCGTAAATGTATCGCGAGTTTCTTTTCGAGAAGAACAGACCCAAATGCACAAACATCCGCAGGCTACTATAAACAGCAGATGGTTAGCTCAGCTACTGTGCAGCAAACTAAAATACGTGGAATGTAAACTATTGTAAACCATGGAAAATCAGGCCACGACAGAGGCAGCGGCGGCGGCTATTACCAAATAAAGGAAGAAATTATGTGTACGTGGGCACTCGGGAAAACAGGAAAGCACGTGTTTGCGCAAGTCAATTCCGTCTTTACATAATTTCATATATGTCATCGATATTTCTTCACGTTCCGAGACACATCGAATACAACGGGCTCATTGTCATGCAACTAACGCTCTTCGTGCCGCCATATATGAATCGCTTTTATTCGTACGATGCATTTACGTAGCGACGTATACTAGTCTCCAGCTGGCGGATCTTGGTAGGGATAATTTAGGTTTCGTCCAGCGAGAATGTAACTAGAGCGGATCGTTTTTCGCGACTAGTGAAAATTGTTTTTGCCACCGGGATGATCGTTACTGTCTAGCTCGATTGGATACTCTTGCTAAGTAAAATGATTCGAAAAGCAAACGATTATTTTATCGCGACTCCAATATTTAGAGAAATATGCATTTAAAAAATAATTTGCTAAACATTACACTTTGAATTTGAAACGCTGTTTAAATTGTATACCATTCGAACGACGCCATGTTGGAGTCACGGTCCATTAGGCTCTTTATTCTTCCCATAATGAAAGAGCAATAGGGTGAATGTACCCTATAGCCAGCTCTCCCGAAAAGGAATTGCTTAAAAATAAATATCTACTAACAAATTATTATGCACTGAACGAGCACAATGATCTACTTCCAGTTTACTCCAATATGTACCCTCATGTCCCTATATTATAGAGCATTTCGAAAATAATGCATTAATAATAACGACGCTTAAAATGGCTGACTGCTGGCCGTAAATGGCCGCCTACTAGTGCGATTGCCCTACGTATCCCTTTTGCCCAGTGTTCAAGTGTTTAATCTAGTCCTTAAAGAAAACTATGTGTCTCGGAAGGGCCCTACATGCAATCGAATATTAATTTTTTTTAATTTTTCATGTCTCTATATTATAGAGCATTTCGAAAATAATGCATTAATAATAACGACGCTTAAAATGGCTGACTGCTGGCCGTAAATGGCCGCCTACTAGTGCGATTGCCCTACGTATCCCTTTTGCCCAGTGTTCAAGTGTTTAATCTAGTCCTTAAAGAAAACTATGTGTCTCGGAAAGGCCCTACATGCAATCGAGTATCGTTTTTTCTTAAATTTTACCGAACTCAAGCAGCGAGAGAAGAGTCCCCGGGATTCGTCGCCGAATTTCGTAGGGGGTCTCGCGTCGACCGGGATTATTCGAGCGTGTCACAGTTCTGTGGCAAGGTGTAAACCAGCCCCCAACAAAGTGGACAGCTGAAAGGAAATCAGTACGTCTATTCATAGCCCGATAAGCGTTCAAGTCTGCCCCTGTGACAAAGAGGCCGCGTACGGCCGTCACACTTTCGACGTAGGAACAGTCATATGGGCGAGCATTTAAAGGCGCAGCCGAGCGAACGCGCTCACCGACGCCGACCGGCCGCGAGCCTGTGTATGTGACCCGACCATTAAACGTTTCAATGTTGTAAATCGCTAGAACACACGGTGCCCGTTCATACAGAAACTAGATCAACTCGCGAGGAAAGTCATCCAACCCTAAAATTATAATTTTAATGAAACGCGCCGCGCATCTAGAGCGTAATGAACAACTTTTTCTCGAAGTCCCGGCAGCCCCTTCTTCGAGCGCGACTTTACTTAACTTGAAGAAATCGTACGCTTCATCGGGATTCAAATCGAAACGATCTTCCGAGAAATCAGACGTGAAACGATAGAATCGAATGCGCGTCGTTTGCGTACGCGCCACGAGTAAACCGCCATTTTCCCCCGCTCGTCTCCGGACCGTTAATTATTGCAATCACGTTTTCGAAACAATCCGGCTCCCATCCCATAAACGAAACTGCCTGCGATTTCTTTTCGATGGTGTAAATCGTCGAGAGAAAATAATCGAATGCAGGGAACGAAGAAGACCAGCTGCACAAACACGGCAAATATGCAAGAGAGTCCAGGTTCTCGGCTGAGCTATGCAGAAATTCGAGGTTCGAACATTTCTGCTGAACGGACGCTGCAGATGCTGAAACCGAAGCGACGACTAAAAGGCGATCGTAGAGAAATCTATATACGCGTTCGAAAAGTTCGCTCAGTGTGCCACTGGGTTCCCCCAATATAATATCGATTCGAGAGACCACGAAAATTTCGTGGAAACGTCGGAAGCGTGACAATAAACGGCTGGCTGGGCTTTCGTGCACGGCTGGGCTCTCGTGTGCGTGCACATCGATCGACAGACACACGGACGTGCTTGCGTACGTGTGTTTACAAGAGGGAGGCTGTCGAACATCCCGTGACAAAATGAGAATGGGAAAACCGGCGGAACCGAATGCTGTTCCGAGACGCGAATCAATTTCCAGGGATTCGAAAGCGAAGCGGCGAGCGAGCGTTGGTCTCGAGCGACGTCTACATGGCGCGTTTCGAGAAAAATAAGCGAAGCTAAAAAGGGGATAAAATTCCACGCGACGTCCCTCGGCAAATGGGGGCTCTCTCCATAGGGACGCGACACGATTGCCGTGAACGTCAGCGACCTCAAGGTTTTCTTGGGAGACAAAGCGCGTTCGGGGAAGAAGGTTGAAGCGAGCATGCAAGAAGCCGTAGAGGATGAACCTACTTGAAAAGTTGCACCGATTAAAATGTCAAAAGTAGAAGTAGTTGCGTAGGCGGCCGCAAACAACGCTCGATTACCCCAGTCCCGCGTATAGGTTCTGCTTTTTTTTGTTTTTTTTTCTGATCGAATATTGAGAAACGGGGGTTATTTTAGCAGTCGAAGGGATCGGGCTTGATCGGGCTCGGCGCTCGGGAACGATTCGCGCAAACGAAGCGACGGAAGATGCGTTCGGAGCCGACATGACGCACGACCCATGTACGTGCAGCGTTGACTGGCTCTGAAGCAACCCTCGAGAAAATTCTATTCCAGTTTTCACAGGTTTCCCGACGGGATTCCGGGAAAATAATTAGCGGACCGTGGTAATCGGACGTTCGGCTTGCTGTTTACAATTTCTGAGCGACTGGGAGGCGATTATATTAGCGGATAAAACGATGAGAAATCACAATAGCGTTTACTTACGGCCGACGGTTGTTGTTTCTGAAGGCTTTCGCAATCTGTCGGTCGTATTCGGGAACTTCCGTGCCGTACGTGTTGTCAAGCCAGCGTCCGCCATGCGACTAACCTCTGGCCAAGCAGGAAGCTGGCTTCTCGACAATGTCGACCGTCGGATGAAAAAAATTTCTTTAGATTTTCTCGGGCTTTTTGCACCGCCGACGCCAAAATTCTCGTTGAATTGAATTTATTGTTTAAATTTATTCTTGATTCTAGCGGTAGGAACATATTAGACGGGGCTTTAGACACATTTATACGAGCCAACGAAAATTTGTTTATCGCCAAATTATTTCGGATTTTTCGTGTACGATAATTTCAGAAATTCTGGGCACAGAATATTCAACGGTTTCGGTTAATCATCGATCGAATAATTGTGTAATTGTAAGGTATAACAAAGACCTTTGGACGTCGGTTTGACTCACGTAGTACCGACGTTACCGCAGACACATTAAGCTATACAAGGTGTTCCCGAAATTCTCGCACACCGGAACAACTTTAAAAATTCGTCAGATGCACGTGCATTCGTGTTTATTGTGAAAGAAAGAGATAATTAATGAACTAATCTGTAATGATAGTCGTGTTCAATAACATGCATTCTTACGGGACATTCGTGTTTAAATTTTTCGAGAACGGGGATGTACGGGGAAACATTCTATTGTATACTTTCGACTTACTTTTGTACGAGGAGTCACCTCCCTTCCGGTTGTACAATTTCGGAAACACCTTGTATATGAAACTCTTCTCTTATTTGAATTCAAGTAGAAACATTAAGTACATGTCATAGGTCACCGAAAATTTATTACACGATAATACTATTATTTGTAATATTCGTAAATGGCATTGTACAGCCAAGTCGTCGAAATTAGTACATTACCTCTCTAACGTCGCGTTTTGCAATTTCCTCGGCGTCGCGATTTCCAATCCCGTTATCCCATTGCGCATTCGATTCCGCGCAGGTCTTCGGGAAAGAAAGATGCGCGAGAAGAATTTTTTATGTGTGAGTTTCATACGAATACGGCGCGTCCTATACAGTGTGTCCCAAAAGTGTTGTACTTCCTTGAAAGAGGTGATTCTGCAGGTCATTTGAAGTAATATTTGCCTGTTCGAAAATGTTCTCCGAGGCTTTCGCAAGGAGTTATTAACGAAAATCACGGACCAATCAGAGCCCGGTACAGGTGAGCGTGGTGTTGGCATTGGTCAAACCGTTTACTATCACCGTGCTCTGATTGGTCCGCGTTTATCATTTTCGCAACGGAAAAACCTCAGGAATCAAGGAAGTACAAAAAAAATTTTCGGACATTATTTCCAAAATAAATTTTGTCCTTTTAGCTCGGCGAAGCTCTCAAGTCTAGACCCGCGAAAAATGAAATGAGACAAGCGATGCTACACATTCACATTACTCGGTCAATGACTGATTACATATGCATTTGTGATTCTCTCTCTCTTTCTCTCTATCAATGATGGCAGCACTGTCGCAAAGATTATTCGCCAGCCAATCAGAGCAAAAATAATCTCTCTTCAGTCTCCCTAGTATCGTGTTATCGCTCCGAAATTGCGAGACGCTAGAGGACCGAAATTGTATTTAAAGAATGTAACCCGCCGGTAATAAAGATTCCTGTCAACATGCACGATTGAGAGTATAAAGAAGCTATTGTCACGCGGACGGTAGATTAGACCGTTTAGGCAACTGTCAGTTTCTAAGATTCGACACATAAAAATAGTTCTCTTGGTTTTTAAATGTGAATTAATAAAGCAATTTTTATTTAGATATTAAAGACATTTATGATAAAAAAAACAGGTTTGTTGTTCCTCGACAATACTCGATGTCCCTCTGCGCGTTTTCGTATTCGTTAATTTGAACTGTTCGACTGTAGACCATTAGATCCGACTGTTCCGTTCAGTTGCTTATAATCGTGAAATGGTTTTAAGGAATTCCACAAATTGCCATTTATCGTGCTCGTTCTTTAATGTCAGCGTGACAATCGCGTAGCTTCGAGCGGTTTTTGCATGACAGTCACGAGAACATATCGATATTTGTACGCCGTTTTTGTTCAGCTCATGAAAGTTTGCATTTAGTAACAATATCATTATTGACACGAGATAGAAAAGTATAAACTCGGCTTATGACACAGACTTTAAGGTACATCGCACTGTAAGTCAATACTTCGCGAAACAACAGATGATATTGCTGTTTTCCTTTTCTGATGTAATCTACACGAGAAATACGGAAAATCGTCTAATTCGAAAATTGATAGGTTTCACGATTTGAATAATTCCATTGTTTAGTAAATATTATGTGCATATATGTGCTTTTAACCGTTTTTCAGTTTCCGAACTTTCATTCGTATTTTCTAGGTTTGCGAGTCGTTTTGTAAATACTTTTGTTTGTTTGTAGAATGGCTCACAGTTCTCAAACATACGGGTCCACAGATCAACGGACGGATGTACCTGATGTGGGATTTAGCCCTACTGAACTTTATAGCCTCAGCGAGAATATTACTACTAACATATATACAATTAACACAAGTTGGAGAACACTGAATGATGCAAACAAAACCGTTGGAACCAATAAAGATAATCAGGGTATAAGAGATAACGTGTAGGTATTCACCTTCTCACATGAAGTAGTATAATTATATGTAATATCTATTTTATATCGATTTCAACCAACCTTAGAATTTATTCAGGGCTCCAAGGAACTCTTAACACATTATCAACCGGTGAATATTGCATAATTTTGAAAAATCTATGGTACACGGCTAAACACTTTTTAATGGAAACTTCAATAGCAACAGCAATTTTCATTGTGAACTAACAAGTCACCTTCAATAATGTCACCTAATAGTTTCATTTAACACTTAGCCAACCGAGTGCGCCACAGCGAACTTTAAAGTAGGGAGATCTCCCCATTCGGTTGGCTAAGTGTTAAGATTGCAATGTAAAAGAAATTTCTATGCTTTCTTTTGGTACAGCACAATTATTGGAAATCCTATTAATAGGCCTTCCGGCAGGTAAAGTGTTAATAGTTGATTCGATTACAGCAAATTAGTTCATAAACATTTGCAGTTCAGTGATTACACAGTATCATTCACATGAATTTAATCGTTATAATTAGATTACAGATTTTTTATGCATTTGTAACAAACAGTAATAGATGCAATTTAAAACAGTAGGAAGATTAACAGAATCGAAGAAGATTGATGTATTATTTTCAGCTCCTGCGGCTTGCAATCCTGAAAGATACATAGTCTAGTTATCACTTTTTTGTTCACTGATCGCTTCTTATATTTCTCTAGGCATGAAATACAGTTAAGCACAAATCATGTAGTTACTCAAACCGGCAAAGATATTGCAAGATTGACAGTGCTAATGAGGAAAGGTGATAAACAGCAGAAGTTGCAAATTGAGAAGCTCACCACCGATTTTAAAGATGCTCTGCAAAGATATTCCGACATGCAGAAGGTATATAATATCTTATTGTTTACTTTAGAGTTGTCGCATACATTCTCCATTCCTCAAACCAAATTGATCTTTCAACATACCATTCGATAGAGCCCCAAAGAAAACCCTATGTGTAAAATTTCAAGTCGGTAGCCCTGTCACAAGGCTAATTATAGGGTGAACATGGTTTTAATGAATTATACTCTATTTCTTCTATTCTGCTCAACAAAAAATTACGAAAAAATTCATGAACATTTTACATAACAGAACATACAACTGTGAATTTTTTCTAAATTTTTGACTGCAATATCGAGTTTTAAAAAATTCCAGAAAGTTAAAATTGCCGATTTTATATTGAAGTTATCAAATAGCCACGTTTATATCATTGTGAAAAAAAATTGAAAATGTTAAAAAATCTGGAAAAGTGCATATTTCTCATAGAAATTTTCGAGAATCTTTTAGAAAGAATGTTTTCTATAATTTAATAGCGTTATTGAAGTGTATAGAATCAATTGGAATTTACTTTAGCGAACAAATGTTTTCAGACAATTGCGGAAAAAATGAAGAGACATATTTTGCGTACAACTAGTATAGAGAGCCTATTGGATGACGATGAACAGCAGCAGCTTCAGGTTCAAGAGGATGAGCACCGCGCAACACTAAGGTTCAAAAATTGCATCCATTAATTTTTTCAACTATATTACTGTAATCACACGAGTCAATGAAAAAAATCAAAATTAATTCTCACAGTTTAAATGATGAATTCAGCTTATGTGAAAATTTCATTAGGAAAAAGTTCGAATAAGGTTTCCTAACTAATAATTTTTCGAAAAAACCGTACTGATAAACAATGCTGGTTTGAGCTTAAAATTAAAACAGAAATTAAAGAATAAGAAGAATTTAAAAACACTGTTATACTATTTTCAACATATTAAACATATTACGAAAGAAAATCAATTTCCATTTCACTCGAGTTTGCTGCAATTCCGGTAGAAAATTTTTATTTTGCATAACGATTCGCTATGAATAAAGAATTGACATATGTATTCTTAGTAAAATTCTTTTGAATGTGTATGGTAAGTCTTCGTTTGATCGACACCCACACCCGATCGAATGCAAATAGTTTGAAACCAGTTAAAATTGTTTTCTGTGCAATGCGCAGGAGTCTCGAGTTTCGACAAAGTTTACTGTTAGAGAGGGCAGAGAGGATAAAATGGATCGAAGAAGACATTCTGGATGTGAATAAAATAATGCGTGACCTAGCTGCGATATCGTACCAGCAAGGCGATTCGATCAGTAAGTGCACTCATGTTCCAAGAATGGGCGTAGTAAATTAAAATGGTGAATCACAGAGATTGGATCATTGCGTTACAGATACGATAGAGAACAATATAGAGAACACACATGGAAACGTCGAGCTGGGCACGCAAGAGTTAGTCAAGGGAAGTAGTTACCTACGTAAATATCGGCGAAAAGTTTTTATGCTGTTGTTATTCGCCATCATAGTCGTTGTTATATTAATTATTATTCTAGTCACTAAATTAAGTTAGCGCTCCTAATCTTTGTAAATGTCGCGAGTGAACGAAAACGGTTGTCTCAATCTATCTTGTACCGAATCTTTCTGTAGAGATAATAATTACCGAGGAAACGAATAATTTCACCAGTTTTGTGTATTGGACACACAACACGGGGAGAGGATAGACTTATTTTGTATTCCTTTGTAAAACGTTCGGCCAGTATGTAGTTCGAGCGTACTCTTGTTTACTTTTTAAACTCACGTAACACATTTTATACTGTTCTCCTTACATATCTATCTATCTATCGATCTATCTATCTATTTATCTATCTATCGATCTATCTATCTATTTATCTATCTATCTATCTGTCTCTCTATCTATCTATTTGTCTGTCTATCTATCCATCTATCCATCTATCCATCCATCTATCTATCTATCTATCGATCTATCTATCGATCTATCTATCGATCTATCTATCGATCTATCTTTCGATCTATCTATCTATCGATCTATCTATCGATCTATCTATCTATCTATCTATAAATCTATCTATCAATCTATCTATCAATCTATCTATCAATCTATCTATCAATCTATCTATCAATCTATCTACCAATCTATCTATCAATCTAAAAATCTATTTATCCACACATCTATCCATCTCTATCTATCTATATCTCTATCATCTACATATATATACATATATACATATATGAATATAGATTTTATTCTATTTTCTTCTGGTCTAGATAATTAAATTGAGATTGCTATGAAATATAACAAAGATATATATCTGCTTTGTCGTTGTAACTGGCTTATGGTGACAAAAAATTTTATTTCCCTTTTATCAGACGATTGGCATAATCTTGAAGCAATCATTGTCATTTCCGATGAATCAGCAAATTCTCGCGAAGGAAACTATGAATCATTTTAGTTGTTTTGTATATATACGTGTGTATATATATATATATATATATGTATGTATATGCATGTATATATGTATGTATATATATATATGTGTGTGTGTGTGTGTGCACGCGCGCGCGTGTGTGTGTATTATTTTCTCTCGATAAATTGTATAGCATTGTAACAGCGACAAGAGTTTAAAATAATGAAGTTGAAGCGAAATTGTTAATGTTATTTTGTAACTTTAAATTCTATGGCAATGTATATTGTTTGTTGAAGGTGCATGTTGAAATTGTATGCTTTACTGCTCAGGTACACTCTGTAATCTATGTTTAATATTTATGTTTACGTTTAACTATATCTACCGATTACAATCTATGAGATAACTCCGGAAGACACCAAATTATATCAATACTAATCGAGTAGTGTTGAATTAATCAATCAATCAATTCAATACTCTGATTAATAGGTAACATCATTTTCTCGAATTGTGCTCTGCTTAACTTCTCTTTTATTGCACGTGTTATGTTGTTCACAGTTCTTCAGTCTAACAAAATAAGCCATGTAAAATGATCAGTAAATATTGCGGAATAATACTCTTACGGTGAAACAAAAATATCTTTATGTTATAAAGCAGTTGTTTACGTTTCTCCACTAATTATCGCAATTTGTGTATTTGTTAATACTAATTTCTCGAAGTGACTATAATATACGTGTGTGTAGCCTTTTTGTTTCCACTGTGGAACGTTTCAGATATAGAACTTCCTTCTTTCCATCTTCTGTGAAATGTATATTGTCCAAAAAGATTGTAATAAAATTTACGCTGCGTATATTTGCGAAAGTGATTTTTCACTTTCTTGCCTTTCGGCGGAGACAGGTACCAGATAAATAGCCCTCGTGACAGAACAAAAAGAATGCCTACTATAATAAATTGTTTAAGTATATTCATCTTCAAGCTACATTTTCGCCATGGTTTATAGATTACCGAAATTCCCATCGAATGTTTACGAAAATTCATTTAAACTGCAATACCTATGAACAAATATTAGAGTTAGAAGAAAATAGATCTCCCGTTCTACAACGTGTAATCGAACCGCACGTGCGGGAGACAATTATTTTGATAATTATACTTTGATAGAATTCTATGTATAATATGTATCATTTAATAAGGATTGTTTATGCGTCCGGCAAAGCTTCGCAACTTTCTACTCGCCACAAAGACAACCGGCAGATTGAGACAGCCATTTTCGGAGGATCGATCACGACTCTTATAATGATTATTAGGCATTCCAAAATCGAAAAAAAAGTCCAGTGATTATATTATCATTAAGGTTATAAACTTGAATATTGTATATACAACTAACCATTGACATTCTAAATAAATCACATTATATATATATATAATATACTAACATTGTTAACGACGGTAGCGTTACGTTCTGTATCAGTGGCAAATAGTTTCGTTCAAGAGAAAAAGATAACGAGCTGTATGTCGCGCAGTGGTATTACGCGTTATATAATTTATGATTTCGTTCGGTTCTCCTCTTTTTGTAATTCTGCGTCTTGTTTGTAAAATTTTCGTACCAGCTTAATTTTATTAAGGCTCTTACGATCCGAGTATCTGAGTATTTAGAGTACTGTATCTAGTGTCTCGAGTATTTCAATTTCGATTCGAGTACTCGAGTGATTGAAATAGCTATCCGAAATAAGTACCGAGTATTTGATATTGGAATACACGCGTATATCGAGTAAAATGAACGTCTGAGTATTCGAATAAATTCAGACACTCTCATAAAATATTTAGGTTTAAATTGAGTAGGTATTTGAGTACTCGAGTACTCAACAGTAAGAGCCCTAATTCGTTCTAATCAGGTGAAAATTAAAGAAGCAATACGCTGTTCGAGAAGTTGCCAGTTGATGAATAATATAGGGTATCGCAATTAACGCGCAGTTGCCAGAGGTGGGCGGGCCGAGTCTCGGGTTGGGTCGGACTCGAAAATCTATGACTAGACAGCTGATTTTATGCGTTTATAACAAAAATGTGTAATTTAAAACATTAGACGAATTTAAAAATACTGTTATATTGTTTTTAACCCATTGAGCATATTAAGAGAGAAAATAAATTTCTATGTCACTCCAGTTGGTTGCAAATCAGGTAGAAAATTTTTATTTTGCATAAAAATCCACTGTCTGTCTATGTCGGTCCGGTCACCGAACAATAAAAATTTTCGGGTCCCGACCCGAATCCGAATTTCCGGGTACCCGTCCACCCCTAGCAACTACAATTAACTGCGCCATTCTCGATTGTGCAATTAACAAAATATTTTTAAATAGTATCCAATTGTTTTCTTTCGGTAATAAAAAAAACAATACAGATATTTTTTACCAGTTGGAATATCTTGTGCATAGCCTAATGCTTCATTTTTGCACGAGTCGTTCTCTTTACGTTGTGTAGAATATTTAATGACTTATTAGAGTGCGGATTTTATGTATTTATGACAAAAAATGAGTAGCTGCATTCATTGATACATTGTGCAAATTGAAAATAGCATCAATATATATTACTTTCAATCTAGTAGAATTATTAAAGAAAGGGAAACGTTCTTAAGAGGCTCCTATATATCTTATAACAAATACAGAATATTTTTATTTTGCATAAAGATTCGCAGTCTAGTTATTATATATACAGGTAGAATATGATTGTGATACAGAACCTTAAAAATTCTAGTGATTCTACGCAAGATTTAAGAGATGTGTGATGCGAAATATAAATAGTTTTTATTAAGATTCGAAGAACTAAAAACAATCGTCGTTCAAAAGTTTTTATTATCACAATATTTATAAACCTTTTTTTTATGTAATCGTGATGTACAAAATTATGTTATCAATACACTATATCCTTCTTTACGGATTCAGCATAAACTGCTTTGCCTGTATTATATATACAAAATGTATGTTCACTTTATATGTATATATTATTAGTTTTCTATTAGATAAAAAAAGTACTTATATATATATATATATATATATAAATATATATATATAGCACAACATTATGCTGCATATTTTACGATGTTTCGTATATCAATTTTTCCGTATTTACATATTAATCATTAAAAAAAAAGAAATTCCTCGGCAAAATACTCTCGTTTCGTTGCGATTACACTTGCTTGATTGTTACATATGCATGAGATTCATTTACAAGAATAATAACATCGACTATACTGAGAGCCTGTATAGTACGAACGCTATAATATACATTTATATACTATATAGCTCATAGCTTATAAAAAGAATGTTAGAAAACTACTATACAACAAGGAGAAAACAAATACATATTTCGTTCAGACGAGAGCACAAATCTCTTATGCCCTATTGTGTATCATGAATGATAATTATACGATTTTACAAACAGATCATTGAACGTTCAGTCTTAATTGAGTTTGTCCGTCATTCTTCCTCGACGAGTCGTTGAACATAATATATTAATGATCATTTCCAAAAGCGAATGAAATGAACAGAGTAGTGTTTAATACTTTTATACTGTAATGTATTAAAAACTGTTATACCTCCTATGTTTTTATCTTATTTTGCTGCTGAGATCGCCTGGCTTTTATTCGCGCTTGTAACGTGAGAAGCAGGCCTGCAAGAACGTCGTGATTGGGCAGTTTTTTCGCGAAGAGAAGACGCTTCACCGAGTCGTCGTAGGTCAACAACGCGACCATGTTTTGCAGGAGGAATCCTTGGCAGTACTCTAAGAGCTGTGTCGCATTATAGACCTGGAAAATTGAATCAATTCAGTCCAGTAAATGGTTTAAGAGCGTGGTCTTTGAAGACCATTTAAAAATATTGACAAATTAAAAGCTGCGATAAACTCAACAAGAAACACGAAGATAATGGAATAAAATCGTTTGAAAATTGATATACACTCCAACTAATTTTTTTGGCTATGGCTGCCATCTTTAGAAGCTTGTTATACGGTATTATTTGGAAATTACCAATCGTTGGTCCTTTAAAACATGTGGAGTTCAAAGAAATGGGAACGAATGAAGTAGAAATTCCGAGAAACTCGATGATCAATTTTTTAATAAGAAGAATAGTTTACCTTCGCATGAATATACATGGAGACAATATTATCAAGATCCACCATGGAGGAACACTGAGCCTCGCAATACCTAAGCAAGCCATCGAGCTGGAAGAAGTTTGCGGCCGCCATTAGCTCCAACACATCACTCTGATTCACTTCTAACGTAGCACAACCGCCATGATACAGGAATTCCATCACCATCTGTAAAATGAAAACATGAATTTGAATGAAGAAATATTTCGAACGACGATACAACAATTTTCAGTGAGTTATTCGGTTTTATTGATTATATCGAAGAGTCAACGACCATTGCCTTGCTGCAAAAAATCGTACGAAGTTAAACAGCGATGGGCGCAGGCAGTGTTTGGATGGGTAACCGCTCGGTATACGTCGGGGGTTGACCCCCCTTGGTACGCGCTGCGTGTTGTCGGCAAATAGATTCGGAACCTACCGTAATAAAAAGTAGGTCCCGCTAAAATTAGGCGATAGTGAGAGTGGAAGAGGGGATGAGTGGTAAATGGATTTGAAACCCTGAGGGGACCAAATGTCATTACTACTACTACTTGATTATATCGAAGATTTCTGTACCTGGAAGATGTGATACCGGATGTCATTAATTTGTACAATCGGAGGATTTCCCTCGCATAGTTTCGAGCTCAGCATGTTCCTAAATCTTGGAGATGACGTGACCAAGACGATTTTATGGCCGTAGAACACTCTGCCTTCCACTCGGAACTGTACATCGCTCAATTCTGGATTATTTACAAATTTAGGATCGATTCTTGATCCACTGGAGAGCGTGGTGTCTCTTATGGGTTTGATTGGCTCCCATCCGAAGCACGTGCAGAAGATGTCGGCAAGGAGGAGCGTCGTCCCTTCCTTCTATACAAAGGACAATCATAATAGGGCGTGCAAGAAACAATATCTATTAGTATCACCGGAGAACTTGACATTTCCCGTGCAACAAACTAATTGGATGTTTTATTTGATTGAAAATGACCCACCTTGCTGTACCTAAAGATGTTAAATAACAATGGAAGACATTCCTGAACAAATTGCGTAGAGTAGTCATCGGGACAGACTTGCAAGAAGTCTTGCAGTAGTTGATCTATCACCGAGTCCAATCTCATTTCGTGGGCCGTTGCGAGACTGTGCATCCAACAGTGCAATGTCCAACCCACTTTCAGTCCACGAAGTTCCATAGTGATATCTGCGGAGCAAATCAATATTTTTTAAAAATACGTTAATTAGATAACTTGTTAAAATTATTAAAGCTAGAAAGACACTCGTATTTGGCTCAAACTTCTTGTAATCGATGGAGAAAATTTGGATATTGCATATAAATTCGCAGTCTACCAACGAGTATTGCAAACAGATTACTTTACCTAAATGGTTGCTTTCCGCACTGTGGTACATAGCTTCCTGCAAGGCTTTGGTCTGTACCTTGTTGAAGACTGGCTCCTTACCCTCCCTTCGATTCCCTCTTCCATCCACAGTTTGTTGCTGCGGATTTGTACATGCACTTCCTTCCGCAAGAATCTCCTCCAATGATAACACTTCCTTCTCTCCTCGTTTTGTGGAGAAATTTAGGGGATGAGATAACAGCTGATGGAGACAACTCCTCTGACCATGTGCCGTTGCCACTGATATTGCACTGTGAACGATAACAAAGAATTTTTAGAATGATAATATTTTGGGAAGCTGTATTATCGATTTTCAGGCAACACTTGCCTGTAGCATCCCCGCTGAGCAGAACCAGAGTACGAGAACGAGTCCTTGATCAGTGTTGACAAAAACGGTTGCGCACCATGAGCCAACAACAGCGCTACCATCTCATTATTCCCGGAAGCCGTGGCCGCCTGCAATGGCGTAACCGTGCACTTATCCTCGCTGAGTTTAGCACCGCCTTCGACCGCAGCACCTCTCTCCAGCAATAATCTCGCGATGTTACAATGCCCCAACAAAGCTGTGTAAGTCAAAGCAGTCCAATGCTGAGTCTCAGCGTTGAACCCGGTCTGATTGCAACACATGTTACTCGAAGCACTGCTGGAAGATCCTGGCGAGCCAGACAATGAATTTGGCGATTGTATATTCTTCCCAGGCGACATCATCGCTGACGGCGTCACCGGGCTTCTGGTGTTCGATACACCTGGCACTGTTGGCACCTTCGAAGGTGTGTTGGCTGATTGCCCGGTTGACGGAGGTGGACTCTCGACGTTCAAATCTGCTCCTGCGTCTAATAGAGCTAGCACTGCTGTCTCGTCGCCATTGATGCACGCTATGATCAATGCGGTGAAGCCGTTGTCGTTTACGGTGTTGATCTTCGTGGATGGCAAGAGTGGCATAGCTTGGGCGATTAGGTCAGCTCGTCCACTGATTAGCAGCTTGAACGCCATGTCCATTGTTAGAAGACGCACGTACTCCGAGTCGTCTATTCGCTTCGAACAGACTGCTACCTCCTCGAAGCTGTTGGACAATGTTTCATCAACCCCTTGCCATATTTTAACGAGCGAGACTCGTCATGAAGATTTTAACGAAGTCAAGTTATGCATTTATAAAAATTAATGCGTTTTGACTACCGAAAAACGCTTAACGAACGCATTAAATGCTCCAGCCTGAACAGTAGAGTTTACAATCGGTGGTACTTTACCATATGGGTCTAACGGGGCAGTCGACGCCGGGCAGCAGCAGTCTGGCAGCCTGATTAATATCATCCTGATCTACAACGAGACCGTGCCTGTGTTCTGCATGAGCAGTCGCGACACGAAGCCATTCGACCAGAGGAGGAAGAACAACGTAAGCCCTCTCGTACGCCAGCTCTTGTATCCCAGAGCCCCGTTCACCGTGCTCCAACTGTAAAAAAAAGAATGCTTTTGTCAGATTATAGCGCAGAAGGGATATCGTACCGTTCAGCAATGAATTATCTAGCGATCAAACCTGCGAACACCTCATGTAATAGAACAAAGCGTTCAATGCCTTGCCGGTTAGGGGAATGGGCGAGCGTCCCGCTTGGGCTACTTTCGAGATCAGATCTATCAATTCCGACATCGATCCCACGCAGGTGGTCAGCAACGACGGTTCCAACGCAGAGCCTGCTGCGTCTCTTCCGCTCCGAGAGGATGACGATGAGTTTAAGGAACTGACACTGGCCCATCGAGGCATCGCCAGGGCGCCTGGGTATAGTTATGCGATCAGTGTGTGTAGAGTAACTAATTAAATGGTCCTAGTTAAGGGGGTGGGCTCTAGGCGATACCCTTCTCATTTCTCGATAATGCAAAGATGGGCTTTTTCAGTAGCCAACAGAGCTAGATAAAAGATCAATGTAGCAATTTGTATGTAAGTAATTTGCATTATTCGCAGCTTTATGGAAATACTAAATAGCTACGTGCGCAGCTGTGTGCTTCCGAATAAGGCAAATTACGCCTCGTAAACGTAAAAATAGGACTTTTAAATTGGATCTGTTATCTAGCGCTTTTGGCTACCGAAAAACCCCATGTTCGCATTATCAGAAATCAGAAGGCGCATCCCGCACCCTTGCGGTCCTGGAAAAACGAGTCCACCACCTTAAATGTCAATTTTGCCATTGAACACGAGGAAAGTCCTAATAAAAATTAATCTGAGCGAGATCAAGCATGTCCATAAAAACAAGTTTCTTGTTCGACATTACTTTCAAGCTCACCCGAAGGTCATCAACATTTTTTCCGAGAGGTACCGCGTGCTTTACAGCGTCATAGTGTTGCAAAATAATTTCATTTCAGTACAAGGAGATATTATTATCGCATCAAGCGAATGGCAGATCGTTTCTCAGCGAAGTAGACCGACTCCTCTGTAACTCCGTTTGCGAACCTAACGATATAATTCTACCTGACGCCGTTCGTCCAGCATTCAGATGCGCGTACGGCTGAAGAAGACCCCATAAATCTCCGCTGTTCGCTATGGCGTGCTCCAACATGGTCGCCGTTAGGGTTGTGTGCGGGTCAGTCGGTATGCATTGTAACAGTATTTCCTCGAGGAGATTTTCGATCCCGGCGGTCAAATATATGGCTGCGTACTCGTGTATCATTCTTCCTAGCCGGACGTCGGACATCCAACGGAGAAAACGTCCTACCGGCAACTGCAGTCCTGACCGGGACGCTTTCGATTGCTTCAATTGATCGCCGGAGACCGCGAACATCGCTGCGGCTCGCAGGCAAGCCTGAAAAAGAATTTATAAAGCGTCAGTTAGCGGGCTACGAATTGCTAACAATACCTGAACTTCATTCTATCGTATAAATTGATAACAATGCCTGAACTTCATACGAATTATAATTAATATAAATATGAATCATATGAATTAATATGAATTACCTTATAAATATGAATATGAATTATACGAATTAATGTGAATGCCTGATATAAGTGCAGAAAGATCCTCAATCTGTCTATCATTACCAGACAGCGGATCTTTATAAAAATAAAAATTTCTACTCGAATTACAAGAAACTGGAGTGAAGTAGAAATGTATTGTCTCTCTTAATATTTATTAGGTTAAAAATAATGTAACAGTATTTTTAAATAGTCCTGCGATTGCTTATAGAAGATTAATTCTATTGTGTCTTATATTAATTTCTATCTACATCCACACAGCATACCTTGGTGCAAGAATCAGCCAAGGCAGGACAAAGAACGATCTTAAACGCGCTGTACACTTCATGCTTGCTGCAGAGACCAACAGGCTTGGCCAGTCGTTGAGTTTCTCGTCCAATTCGAACCAAAGCTCGTTGCAGTAAATAAGACAACCGCGGTATGGTCTCCATAGATACTTGATCCATGTGTTCTCTGGTTCTACCATTCTGTAACACTCTGAGCACATCGTGGTGTGTCCAAGGCAACTGTTGCAGTTCCACCAATCTGTTATGCGAGTCCACCCAGACGAATTCGTCGGCGCTTGTCACGTTGGTGTTGATAGTCTCCAAGCTGGAATGTCGCATTAGCCTCCTTACTGCTGGCTCAGAGCTCTCGGAGCCGCTCAAGGAGGAATAAGTAGATGAGGACTTATGCGAGCGCATCGTCAGTTGTTGAATTGCTAGCTTGATGTCCTCTAGACCCGATCCTGACCAGGGCACCTGTAACTATCACCGTATGTAACAGATAACGTTGTCTACAGGGTTGTCAAATTATATCTTTCATTTGTAAACGTGTCAACATTTGTACATTACCAAAATATATACAGGCTGATTCTGGGAACCGAGACAAGTTACTGCTCTTTTTTAAGTAAAAATAGAAAAGAATTACAATTTTTGTAGACGAATTCTAAGAATCAAATAAAATTTTACTTTCCGTGGTAGTGGGCCTTTTTAAGGTGAAATAAATGAAAATCGTACTAAATTCTAGCACTTTTTGAAAATTTTCAAAAACCACAATTGCATAAACATCCGCAGTCTAATTCCTACAATCCATATCGAGAGTTCCTGACACAAAATCTGAAGTGTCTCGCGAAGTATTGACAAAAAAATTGGGTTGCATTAAAGAATAAAGTGCGATTGCACCTGGCGGGTGCATCGGTGCATCCGCATAAAAATAAGGTAATATAATTTTCTCCTCTATCATCTTTTCCTATTTTTACTTAAAATAGGCCAGTAACTAGTCCGAGTTCCCAGAATCACCCAGTATATTTTATAAAATATATGTAAAAAGACTTCTGCATGCAATTCAAATAATTTGTTCATCCAGTGTAGTTCTAAGCGTAAAAGGTTGATTTGTGTGTTGAAAGAAAATTGAAAAACGTGTTGAAAAGAAGAGGACACCTTGGCAGGCGTGGCCCTGTGTCTGTTGCGGTTCTGCCCGGATCTGCTTCTGCCATTTCTCTGGGTGACCGAGGCCGATAGACGGTCGTCCTCAGGCACAGAGTTCAGTTGCTGAGGACTGTGTGTCCTGTGGTGACGATGCGGAGGCGAACTGCTGCTCGTGTGACCACCTGTGTCCGACATGCTCGCGTGTCCAGACGACCGATTCTCGTCCGATGAGCTGTTACCGGTGCATTCTGGCCGCCTCTGCAAGAGTCATCGAGATTTTTTCGTTAATCATCATCTCTCCCACCCTCTCTCTATACAATTATACCGTTTATGCTCATGCATTTTTATTTTATTTTTCTGTACGACTATACACAAGATGGTTTAGAAAATGTAACATGTCTAACGATTTAAAAAATGGAATATGTAACACATCAATATGTAATAAATTAAATGACTGTCAGTATGATGTAGAGATTGCAATCCCGCTGGCACCACTGAAAATATTTTTCATTAGAAAAAAGGTTTTCATGTGATATCTAAACTGTGGTGCCCCAAGGTGGGTTCGGAACCCACCTTATCAATAATAAACTGTAGGTCCCGCTGAAATTAGGCGATAGTAAGACTGGAAAAGAGGGGAGAGTGGTAAATGGATTTGAAACCCCGAGGGGACCAAATATCATTAGTTTCTCATAATATTATTAATGGAAGTACCTGAAGAGCTCGGATCTCATGCAAGCTGAGATGATGATGCTGCGAATGATGGGGATGCTGAGGAGTTGGTGTAGGAGCCACACTGTCAGTGTCCCTTTCTGCCACCATATGAACTGTATTGTGCCCGCCATTTTTTGGAGAACTCTCCGTGAAGTCCTTCGTGTATGCGGGACAATACAGGTCGCGTCCATTGCTACCCCCTGGCCTGAAACAAGAAATCATTGTCCCCATTCAACGTTACGCAGAAATGATGTCAACCAATCAAAAATAATATTAATATTACAGAACTTTTACGTATTTCTTTTCTACCAGAAATGTCTGTAGAATTCAATGCTGTATAGTAAATTCCTTCTAGATAAAGGGTTTCTCACAGAAATATAAAAATTGAGCATATAAAGTACTCGCGTCGGATCGTTTTCAAACTTTAACAAGCATTCACAACTATTAGAAAGTATAAAAAAATATAATTAACTATATGTATATACAGGGTATCTCAGCTGAGCCACCTAAATATCTCTTTTATTTTTAATGACAGAAATATTTATGGCATAATTTAAATGGTATCGAAGGAGAAATATCATAGAAGAACAATTTTTTTGTCCGGTTATTTTTTCAAGGTCATCGTTACTTTTTATCGGGAAACTTATTTTTTTTTATTCTATAAATAAATCATTTTTCATCAAAATCATTTTTATCATTTTTATAAAAATCAATGTTTTTCGAGAACGTTGCGAGCAATTTTACTTTCGGATTTGGTTTTAGAAGTAATTGTTGAGCACGAAAGAAGTTTCATTTTGTCGGACTGTGTGATTTGTCTTGTTCAGTTTAGTGTGGTGATCAGTGTAAAGATCAAATCGAGTATGGTGGATTTATGGGACATTTCGACATATCCCCGTCCCAAAATACGTGAAGCTCGTGTGGTCGTCCGTTTCCCAAATGAACGAGGCGGCGAATGCATTTTTCATGGGTCGTGGAGGACGATGAAGGATCGATCGGAGGGAACCGGGCCCTCCGAAATCGTTGAATAAACGATACTTGATACCCCGGTCGGGTCGGTTTCACGTTAATTGCCCACCAAATAATTCCGCCGACTCGCTTTCGATCCTTTCTTTTCGACTGTGTCTCGTGAAAGCGAGCACATAATAAGGAATCCGTTCCCAGAGGCTCGTATTCCGTTAGAACATGCCGGCTCGAGGAAAGTTATGTTCCCGTGGACTCGTAATTCATCGGCCAGCTACAGCAAAATGGAAAAAGGAAAATCGTGGCTCAATCAGAATGTGAGAAATTATATGGAAATCCCCGTTCGCGAGAATCAGTCACCAACGAAATCATTTATACAATTATTAAAATATAAATTCACGTAAGAGTTAAGGAAATTAATCAATTGAAATGCATCTGTATATACAACCTTGACAACCATAAAATTGTCTTTGATTTTGTTACACATATTTGATATTGATGTGGCGGATTATTTAAGCAAATTTAATGTTTCAGCACCGCGAGAATTGATCGTTATTGAAACTCGATGTACGATTTCTGTTTTTAGTAACGATCAAATGAAAGGCGTACCGCGATCTAGACAGTGTTGTTTATTGTCTATCAGATTAATCGCTCTGTTTTCGTGAAATGCAGATCCGACGATTTCGATCTCCACGCTTCAAGGATCAATTCCGAAACCGTATTACTCGCACCTCGAATTTAGAAACTCGATTTCTAATCTAACAGGCTTATTGCTCTTTTCCATGTATCGGTGGACTGTGGATCTTCATTCAGCTTTTATTTTCATTTTGTAAACTTAGCTGAAAGAAGCTCGGTTATTCTCTTTCAAAGTAATAATTTCAGAAGTTCATTCATATCATTTGCTGGACGAACAATTTACGAACAAAATTGCTGTATCTTTCGCTTGTCGCAATTCATTTTAAGAAATTCTCGATTGTTGATCATCGATCTCGAAAGGACTATTAGCAAATTAACTTAGCAATAAAACGTTAATTTTAACAGAACTATTGAGGAAGAATAAATGGTTAAAAGTCTTTCTATAAGCAACAATAAAAGTGAATATTTTAAGGAACAAGTCCATCGATTTGCCGATCCGTCGAGCGAATCGCTTTCCAAACAAGGGAGTAAACGTTTGCGATCCGGTATCGCCGTGAAAAATCGTACACGGGCCGACAGGGGACCGAAAGTGAAAAATCTAGGTCCGGTTTCGCGCAGGTTTCTATCCTTTAATTTTCAGGACCGCGGTCTCGGTTACATAACGCGGGCCTGCGGATTGCATGCAAACGCGGTTCCACCGTGCAAATTAACAGTAGGCGTCGTACGAAACGCAAATGAGATTCACGTGATCGATAAGCGTCGAAGGGGAGGCGTAATCGTGATCCACGTGTGCCGCTCACCGTGGATCTTGATCGACCCACTCTGTTTCCGGCGCGGGTCGAAACGTTTTCCTATTCGGCCGACCGAAAAATCTTTTCGCGGATTCGATGGAACATCGAATTAACTTAACATAACTGAACGTATCGATTTTCTATTTTCTAGAGAACAGACTTCACCGATTTTCTAAAAGACACTATGGACCTTCCATTGATTTCCCATCTTTTTTCAATGATTCCAAATCCTAATAAAGACGTTACTAACAAACCACCAATACTGGGACACCCTGTATATCGGTAGCCCTAGCGTGAAGACTGCACAGAGACATTTCTTACGAGCGTGTGCGGCCGCTGCGGCCGCGCAACACTAATTTTTCATCGACGCGGCAAACAAACGCGAGCATGATTTACCCCCTCAGGCGCCATTGCTGCACAAAGCTCCAGTCCGCCTTGAACCCGGTGTTGTCCCCCGGCAAGGACCAATAGTCCTCGACCTGGCTCTCATCCTCCTCGATCCTGAGCACGTCCTCTCTGCTGGGGCTGATGTTCACCACGATTTCGTGCGTGACCTTAGCGTCCTGATTCTCCACCAAGCTAACAGTGGATCGTTGCCTCTCGATCCTGCTCTTTCCAAACCGTTTCTCGTCTTCAACCTCCTCAGGCTCTTGATCCTTCTCGATCATCCTCGCGTCCTCTTTAACAACAACAACCGGCTGGGCTTTCTCTGTCTTCTCCGTCTTCTCCATTAATTTCTTATTATTCTCCCGTTGTCTCTGGCTGGAGTCGCCGAAGTAAATCACTGTTTTGTGACCGACGTCTTTGTCCGTCCTCCTGGGACCGTTGTTGGACACTGCGGACACCGTTTCCGGCCCCTGGCTCTTGTCCTCTAACGTGGCGCTATCTTCGTAGCCAACGAACCTCGGATCCTCTGTCTCCAGCCACTCCTTTGACAACGTTCTATTCGGGAACGGTAGACCACGACGCAAGATGAAGTTCACCGCGTCGCGACGTCCCGGAGGACTCTCTGGACTCGGACTGATCATCCTGTAGTCTGTCAGTTCACGACACAGCACGCAGCTGCAATCCTCCACGCACGAGCTCGGAGCTATCGACGGCATCTCATTTGCTCGGTTTCATTCCCCCGGTTTCCGAACAGCCAGTTGTGCAAAATAAAAGTTATTTCTCTTTTTAGTTGGTTTTTTAAGTGGAAATATCCTCAAATTCGTTTGATCCTTCCACTGCTTGAAATTACACTCACTCCTTTCTGCTATAAATCCACAAGAGCTGCAGTGATGAGTAAGAAATTTGACTCCGCTGATGATGAATTCGTTTGGTGACCGGAAGTCCAGTCACGGGCTTCAGGATGACGCTCGAGTATTTTATCTGACCGCACTTCCGGTCCTTTAGCTCGAGGAAGCTGGAATCCTGGTAGCGAGTGTGTGGCTTTTGTTGGTTTATTTGAAACTGGTGGACGATGATCTCGATTGCTGGACGATGATCTTGATCGTTACTGCTTCTTCTTGGATGTTTAGGGCTCAACCACGTTTTTCTGTGCTATCAATAATAAACACGAGACTTTCTGTTGTTCCTCGCTCCTAATAGCCAGGAGCACGATTTTCTCAGCTGTTTCCTGCTTTCGATAATTATAAACACAATGTCTTCCGTTGTTACACTTAACAACCCCCTGAATTATTTTAACTGTTTCTCACTTTTAACAACCACGAACCCGACTCTTTCAGTGGTTTATCGCTTTCAATCATTGCAACACGATTTTCCCAATGGTTCCTAGCTTTCAACGATTGCGAATATAATTACGAGGCTTATACACAAACGATTGTCCAGTAACAAATTTATAAACGAAAACAGATCGTGTCACTGTAGTTCCTTCTTGGACACAGCTTCCTTTTTAACGAAACACAGAAACTTGATTAAAGAAGCTAATTTATATTTTCCAAAGCTATTTCCCAAAATTTGTATGGACAGCACCAGAGAGTTTCTAGCTGTCTTCAGTTTCCCGAGGGACACCTGAAGAACACGAGCAGTTTTAATTGCTGGAGAGTGGTTCGACGCGAGTCAGGCGCGAGCATGGCTCGGGCCACGCGACTGAATCGTGGTGTAGTGATCGCGGCAGGTGAAACGTGCACTTCCTCCGACGCGGCGTCGCGTTTGCGAATAGAAGAGACCGCTCCTTGTGTATCACTTTCCTTTCGTTGCTCCTCTTTTCACCGGTGCGGCGTGCCGTGGTCAAACGAGCGGCGAGGCTTATCGCGTGCGAAATACGAATCCACCTTTTCCACCACCCCAACAACACCGGGACACGGTCCCACACCTGTCCGAGGATGCCACTGAACATCCAACAAATGGAGGACACCAGCTAAGGGGTTAGCACTGATCCGGGACACTTTTCTGTCGAGCTTAAAATACGACAAGGGGTAAAACAGCGATGATCTCGTTAAAACAAATAGTGCAATAATAATTCTGATCTAACATTGATAAAAGTAATTTCCAAAATTAGATGTGTATACCTAAGTAAATAGTATACACACTTTTAGTACGAAACAAGCAAATGAAGTATTAGTAGTTCGTTTATAAAGATTAGCCAATTACTTCCGAGATTTAACCTATATGAAAACTGTGAATGAATATTATGAACAAATGTGTAAAATAGCCGGTTACTGGGTTCTGCTTGCAGAATTACACAGCCAATTTTCCTAGTTAACAACGTGTTAAAGCGTTTCAGCGTTTAATTTGCTAATTACTCTGGCAAGAATTTCCTCTAGAGTTTTTCTTAGAATTAAGTAAATCGACTACCAGGAGCTACTAATCTCGCAGACGAGGCGCCTTAGTTTATATTGCTCTGACTAATCTAGTCTCAATTAAAGTGATTTTCAAAGTATTTCAATTTTTTTCAACAAAATACCGATGCTTTTGAATAAATGTATTTTATGCTCATAATTATGAAAGTGGTCTAAGTCATATATTTCTTGTTTCGAGATATTTAACGCTAAATCTACCCAGCCTTCAAACTAACTGGTACATGTTCCCTTATAAAAATGACAAGATTGATTTTATTCAGACTTATTGTGCAGCTCCTATTGCAATATGCGCTCCACTAAAGATATCTATACAATCATTTCTTATGAAATTCTTTTTATTATATCAATAATCGTAAAATAAAAAATCTGGTTTAGCGTTAAAGGAAAAGGATATTAACACTAAATGAATACCATATAATCTTGAAATGACAAGCGCTATCTAACGGTTCATTTTTGACAATATCGTTAAGATTACATTGAATTAATTTAGTTTAAAATAATGTGATGTGAAACAATTTTGATAAACTAATTTTTTTTTAATTTTGACTTAGACCACTTTCATAAGTGTGGGCACAAATGTGAATAAAATTCAATCGTTTTAAACAATTCTTTTGGTGTTAGAGTCTATTGTAAATGTGAAAAATATTTGGTCATAAAAATTCGCGTGCAGAGTTAATCAGTCGATTATACGAGCTAACAACGCGTTGAAGCCTCCTAGCATCTAATTCGCTAATTATCAACAGGGGAATATTTTCTCCCCCGTAACAATTAGTCAAATGAAGTACCAGTCATCATCGCGATTTGCCTGTAGGGCACCGGTAAACAAGCGGCGTCCTCGCACGTTTACTCGCGTTTACTACACGACGGGGTCCAAAGATAGAACGCGGGAGGGCAATTACGCTCGCGAAGCTGATTGTGAGTACAAGCGCGACTTTCACCTGCGTAAAATTGATTCCGAAACGAGTATGTCTCTGGTCTGCCGTTTACTGCATTCTATCTACATGTATAGTATGTATATGTAAAATCGATTCGATAATTTCCATGTCGCCAGTCCTTCCTCATTTTAATACTTGTTAGCAGATATTTATCCGAATGTCAACAAATATTAATTGCATTACTATTCTACGTCGATCGTGAGAACTTTTCTGGTTGGTGCAAGATATTTTTCTCTTTTACAGGTATTCGTGAATTGATTTGGAAAAATTGAAATTTGTGCATAAAAATCATAAAACATTATACGGATTTTATGCAATGAAAAAGTGGAACAACAGAATTTCAGAATATCAGTTATCTCCAATCTATTAAAGTGATTAAATTTAGTGAATTTTTCAAATCTCCCAAACCTCCGAAAATCAAAATTTGTGCATAAAAATCATAAAACATTATACGGATTTCATGCAATGAAAAAGTGAAACAACAAAATTTCAGAAAATATCATTTATCTCCAATTTATTAAAGTGATTAAAATTAGTGAATTTTTCAAACCTCCCAAACCTTCGAAAACCAAAATTTCCCTCAATTACCAACGAAAATTAGTTTCGTCGAAAATTTGTTTACACAGTTCAATGTTGCACAGTTGAAAGAACTAAGGACGCTAATAGAAACACAGGCGACATTCACAGGAAACTAGAACGAAGAGGGTCCTCCGTAAATGTTCACAGGACTGTTCTGTTAAATCACAAGGTCAAGATGAATAATAAAGAGTGAAGGATGTCGCGTGCAGAGGAAGGATGTCACAGGGGACGTTTCACTTTGATTCGCGAATCGAGCTGGTGTCACACGCGTTTCCTTGTTCCTAGGGAACAGACAGGATCGAGTTAAGTGGCGGCTGCCACTCCGTAAACTGTCATGCTCTTTTCACCGGCCCGGCCAGGAAACGGGAGAGCCGCGAACGAACTGTGTCTGTACACTCTCGCCCCACCAGTGTAATAATCGCGGTTTATTCGGGGGAGGAACTTCCGGCGGCCATCCTACTTCCTATGAACGGAGCATGAACGTCGTCGCCCTAACCGGGGCTCCGTGACGATCACGTTTCTCGGACTTTTGCTACCTTCGACGATGACTTCCCTGAACTTTGCCTTTTAAACTCGAAGATAACATACAATTAGAATTGGGCATATTTCATATGAAATACATATTATACGATAAAAAATAATCATTTGAAACAATGAATTATTTTAAATATTTTATTATATCTCTTTTAGAAATATCGTGAAAAATTTATTTTCATCTGACTGGCATAAACGGCCATTTTCAAACATATCCCTGATCTAAGTAACAATTTGTTTGTATTAAATTTGACAAATCTAAACTGTTGTAAAATTTTAAATTGAATTTGACTAAACTGCTGCAAAATTGAATTTGATAAATTCAAACTGCTATAAATTTCTAATTGAATTTGACAAATTTAAACTGCTGCAAAATTTTAAATTGAATTTGACAAATTTAAACTGCTGCAAAATTTTAAATTGAAGTATATTCAATTAAATTCCAGTATATTCCTAGTCCAATAAATAATTTTAACGTCTTCGGTTTGCACAATTCCGACGGCTGTGTTCTAACAATATTGCCTGACAGAATTCCATCAATTTGAATTTCCACCGCCTCGCACACAAGAAGCATTCCCATCCGCAATCCAAGCGTCGCGCGTCGGTCGAACCAGTATAATTGAAGCGTTCATTAAAGAGGAAGAAAAAAGGTCCACAATTTGCACGGTGTCTCGGAGAGAAAATAGCGAAGGAAAGCGCACAGAGAGCGCCAGTGTCACCGTTTCCCGGTGTGCACGGTCCTCACAAAGGCGAGAGGAGGATTCTCAGGAGTTTTCTATCTGGTAATTAACGGGCGAAGGTGCAGGGCGCACAATGCGGAAGCCAGACACAATTAACTAGGCCACAGGCCGGTTCGAAAGACCTGTCCGTTTCAAAACGACGGTTCCACGGATTTTAAAAACCACCAGCACCAGCTCTCCATGCTCGATAAAATCCGCGCCGATAGGAATGATACCTGGGACCGTTCTAATTGATCACGAATCGACGAGCGGTTCTCGGTTCGAACACACACACATACAGCGTACGATAAATTCGCGTGAAAGTCATAGGCAATTTTACTCATAGGCGGGGAAACCGGTCTACGCGATTTTTCCCCGCTTTTCCCACCCCTTCGCGGTCCGAATGACCGACACGCTGCTGCAAGCCATTGTCCTTAAGGTATGCATCGAAAATAGTGTATGCATTTCACTCTCATCATAGTGTCTGCGAAAATGCATTTTAATACAATGTCGAAGAAAAATCGTCTTCACATAATGTCTGCAGAAAATGAACGTAAAATAAAGTCTGTGGGAAATGTTTTCAGCACAATGGCTTAAAAAATGTTTTCAAAACGTTTTTAAAATAATGGCTACAAGATACGTCATTAAAATGTTTTTAAAATAATGGTTACAAGATATGTCTTCAAAAAATGTCTAAAATAATGGCTACAAAATATGTCTTCAAAAAATATTTTCAAAAACCGCCTTTAAAATGTTCTTAAAATAATGGCTACAAAACATGTCTTCAGAAAATGTCTCTAAAACGCATTTGAAATAATGTCTACAGAAAGACATTTGGAACAATCTCTGTAAAAAATCATTTGGCACAATCTCTACAAAAAATCAATTGATCCAGCCTCCACAAAACCGCATAAAGTCAACACACTGAACATATCAATTTTGTCGGGACCATTGTCGGCACGCACCGGGCAAAAAGAGCACGCAGTTTCACGTCACCGTCGGCGAATGCGTCGACTTACTTTCCGCGGGCGACTACATGGTTAAGTGTCCGGTGACTTATGACCTCGGGCTGGCAGGCCCGATAATTCACATGCCGAGTAATTTACGCGTTTCCGGTTCTAACAACGTGGCCGTTCTCTCTCTCCAGCATCTGCCAGCCCGATAATTAACGGCTAATTAAATTTATCCGAGCCGTGGCGGGCGATCGTGCGCCCTGAATTTCTGTCGCAGGAACAGAAGAGAACAGACATACACGGACATGGATTATGGTTGTGGTCACAGGGTTCACCATTCATGGCCGGGCCCTTTCCGAGAAAGAATATCATCAACGGAAACGTTTAATCTCGAGGGTGCAGCGAAATTAACCCCGTAATGCATAATTTTTTATGGTTGCGTCGAGTTGCATACGTTATTGTTACTTCTTTTATTTCTACTGTAGAACGAGACGGAAAATTCTTTTTTTAAATCTAATTCCTTCCTCTTCCATTTATTTTATGTGATTTCTATATTAGTATTGAATTATTTTATTCATTTATGACAAAAATGGAATATTGTTGCTATATTACTTTCGAGACTTAGCAAAATTATTAAAAGTTATTAATCTTTTCTCTTAAAATTATTTTGGGCAATTTTTATTAACGAAAATATCGATCGTTCGGATAGTCGAGGTTCCACTCAATCGTGGATTAAACGATCAAATATGCGTCGAGTGGTATCGTGTTTGGGTTCATTTTAACAAGAAAAGTGTGACGAATATGTCAGTAGAGGTTTCATTAGATGAATGATTTAGGAGTCGTTTGAAATTTCGGGAATGGCTTGCGAAAGTGGGAAGCGGGACGCGTCGGATGAAGATTCCGATCGTCTCGCGTGACGGAACCGTTTCTTTCGCAAGATAGCGAGTTCGTGACGCAACCGGGGGATTGTTGTAACAAATTGTAACGCTCGTTATCGTTAGCGGATGCGATGGCGGCCACGGTTCGGTAATTAATTTAATATCCCGGCCTGGAAGTGCTGTGTGTCGCCCTTGACACCGGAGTCTCGGCAAGCGAGCACGGACAATGCTCGCCTTGAACTCCTCCTTGCCAAAGCTTTCTTTATTGTGAGGGCGAGAACGTTATGCTATTGCGCTTAGGGTGCGGCAGGATCGTCTTCCTGCTTCAATTTATCTATAACATTCGAAATATATCGAAGAACCTAGTCGATTTTTCCAAATAAAGACTCGTACACTTGTCCATGTTGCTTTCAAACAAAACTTGAATTCAACAATTGTTACATTATAATGTTATTTAAAAATGTACCTTTTTAAATTGTAGAATTATAAACGATACTCGTTGTAAGGATAACGCATAGTTTGGTGAAGTATTATTCTTGTATATTTGGTACAACTACTTCTACAGAGCGTTCGAAGGTTCTAGGTTCGGATAATAGAGATTCTACTAAATCGTGGATTAAACGAGCAATTGCACTCCTAATTGTATCGTGATTGGACTCATTTTAATCGGGAAATTGTGACGAATATATCAGTAACAGTATCATAAAAAAATAATTAAAAACAAAAGAGCCTTATCACGAAATTAGTGTGGTCTCAGCAATACCTTGGGTGTCGATGTTCTGTTTATATAAGATTATAAACAATCTACCTAGAACTCTCATCTCTCCAGCTCGATGAAAAATTCCATTTTACATAAAACTCCACAATGCAGCAAAAACAAAAGCAGCCTCCACCGATTCAGAACGAACTACACAATTTCCACATCCCGATTTCGAAGCAAGAAATTGATAATGCATCGAGCTACGGATAACAAGAGCAGGCATTAAAATGTGTGATTTTTGTTCGAGATAAACAGCTGTTCCTCTTCGATTTTCCGAAGCAATGAATCGATGGTTCAAACGTCGATAAATCGCACGCGGATAAAACGCGAGCGTTAAAAGGAGCCGGTAAAGGATCCTCGAGATGGTCTTCGAGGGATTCCCGACGAAACTAATCGCGCCACCTAATGCAACATAAAACTAATTACGCAGTTTGTCGTTAAAGATGCTGGTTAAACTACGAGGAACACACGAGGCGGAGCTAATCAAGAGCATAGACACTTTCGAGGCGGCGAGCGTTCTAGGAGAATCTAGAGTTATGGCACTCTTAGGAACCCTCGTTTCTTCCTGAACTTCATCGCTATGGGCACTACAGGCAAGAAACTTCGCCGATAGCGCCCATGTTTTGCGATCTTCCGAACATTCTCCTCGGCTATCTTCGACGACTGTTTGCTATTTACTGACGGAGATTGCGATTTCGAACGTGCGCTAACGGCCGACTACATTTGCAACGTGCATTCAGGAATTTCAAAAATTCTATTGTTAGCGATCCAGGTAGTAAGATGGCCAATAGAATCCACTTTTGATTTTGTTATTTCCTTTGGACTGAAATAGGACATTTTATTGCAGTGAATTGTTAATAATGTCTAAGAAAAATCGTCTTACAATAATGTCTGCGGAAAATGAACGTAAAATTAAGTCTGGGAAAATGTTTCCAACGCAATGTCTTTGAAATTTCTCACTTTACAATTATCGGAATAATGAAGTTGCCTACATGGAAATTGATTCGATAAATTTTTTAATCCAAGTGCATATTGAGAGAAAATTGCACAAAATTTAAACAACTAGAGCTTTGTCATTTTTGTAAGCTAAAACGCTTTTAATGTTCGGTAGGTTTAGTGTTAACAACGATTTTCTTTGGTATAAACAATTTTGCGGCGAGTTTATTTTACAAATATCCACCGATCCAGAGGTGTAGATTCAATCCCATAATTCTTATACACCTTGTACAATTAAAACGAACTTTTGGGAAATTCGAAACATCTATTCGAAGCATTTGTTTCGACAAATATTTGCCAGTACACGAAAGGATCCGTCGTGTTGCAACGTTACACTTTGCGCAACCGCACGCCGATTATGCTCGTTCACCTGACCGCTGCCAACAAGTATCTGGGGACGTTCGCTCGTTAAATATCACGATCTCTGCATTTCTCCCGACATCGGATAACCTGTTCCTTCTTCCGCGTCTAACACGAAGCTTTTTCTATCAAAATTGCTTCGGCTCGGTTAGCTAGAGCCCCATAACGCCGTGGAAAATGGTGACGGAATGGTTTAATTATTGTCATAATTAGGTTTATCAATGTTGGCCGTGTATCCTAAACGAGCGAGCATAAATTGATGATCGAATGCAATTACTGGCTGCGGATGTTGTTTAGCATGCGAGTCTACATTCTTGCGAGAAGGACTTTTATCGAATGAAACTTTATTAGCCGACTGGTTATCGAGACTCGGCGATTTGAAAAAGTACTTAAAAGTACTTTGTAGAATGCAGTCTGCTCTTTGCAACGACGTCTCGAAATTTGATATGCGACTTTTTGTTGCTGTTTTATAGCATTTTTCATGGAAGGCGGGTTGACGATATTTTGCATTATTTTATACACTGTGCACTTTGTATCAAAAATGCTATAAAATGGTTAGAAAAAATTTTACATTAAAACCGTTTGTGGTCGCTACAAAAGGGAGACTTATTCATTCATCAAATTCATATCAATTTGAGTCTTGGAAAAAATTTTTTAAGCTTTCTAGAAATAATCGGATCTGCGTTTTTCCTTTCACTATCTAGTAGAAAATTTTAAATCGCATGTAGGAAGTGAAAGTAGAGACTTCCCTCTATAAAACCAGATTGAAGCCCAATTTTTGTAAAAAAAAATCTTCAGAAATGCATTTATTATGAAACAAAGTTTGCGAAAATGAATTTGAAACGAGTTCCGCAAATGAACATATTTATGGTCGCGACAAAATCTCCCGTAAAGTAGCGCTTCCAACTATTTTGCATAAACCTCCGGTAGTCTGAAGGCGAGTTTCTATTTCGTGCAAAAAAGTTCGCCGATGTCAGTTTCGGTGATCTCTTCTTTCACTGAACTTTCGTCGGCGCTGTGAAAAGAGCGAGCGCTTCCGGTCGGTTAGGATCTCGGTACGAAATAGAAATGATATTTCGCGCGGTTCGATCGTGCGAAAGCAGCGCGAGCCCGCGATTCCGCGCGTGCGCGTGATTTAATTAGCGATCCGAAAGTCGGAAACAAGAGGGAATTCGTTATCTGGGAACCGGGTGATCGCGATAATGGAACGTGCGCGTGAGAGGACGACAAGCGCGTTCGCGCCCGGTTTGCAACCTTACGGCCACAGATCCGCAGGAGATATTTGGGTTAACGGCCTCTCCTCCTTTTGCATCCTTCCTCTTCCCTTCCGCCAAACACGACGGAAGATCTTAACTAGCTTTTACTCGGTCCGTTAACGTCGCTAGGTCAGGGACGTTTGCTCTGCACACTCCTCCATTTTCGCGAAAAATTTCAGAACCAACCAATCAATTTAGAAGAATTCTTTTAAACCCAACACTTGCACCAATAGCAGTAGATTCACCATTTTGAAATTTGCTTTCTTGACCTTGTAACCTCAAGGATATAAGTATAGTCAAAAAGTCGAAACAAGTATGTTTTCATAAGAATTAATCTCGGTGACATCAGATTCTCCATTTTGAACGTTGCTTTCTTCATAAAATATTCGAATCGAGCAATCTTTAAATGACCTTGTAACCTCAAGGATATAAATATAGTCAGAAAATCGAAACAGGTCTATTTTCATAAGAATTTATGTCAATGATATCAGATTCTCCATTTTGAACGTTGCTTTCTTCATAAAATATTCGAATCGAGCAACCTTCAAATGACCCTGTAATCTAGAAAATATAAATATAATAACAAAAATCATAAAACAGTTAATTTGATATTAGGTTCTTCATTATCTTTCTTCTTATCAGGGAAGACTAAATGGTGAGAATTTGGATCAGATTTTCGAGCTCTTACAAGTTAGGGTACCGAGAGATCGACGCAACGCATTTCCTCGATTTTCCATTTTACGATGCGAAACATTGCACCGGAGAAATCGAAAGAGAAAATCTTCGGATTCCGCGGGAAATATTTTGATTGCCAGTCTCTTGATGCGATCGACGGTGTATGGATCGTTCTGCGCTTCCGGTGAAGTTCTCAGACCTACTTCGGACGTGATCGTTCTTTTGTGCATAGGCGAACATTAAGGCGGTAGACTCGTTTCCAGGATTGCAAGGGTGCGGGATTCGCGTTCTCATCTCTCGATAATATAAAAATGGGGTTTTTCAGTATTCAAAAACGCTAGATGAAAGATCGATCTAGGGCGCTATCGCTCTCAAAAGTCCTATTTTTTCGTTTACGAGGCGTAATTTGCATTATTCGGCAGCATGTAGCTTTTTTTCTATGCACCCTTGCAATCCTGGAAAAAGAAATCTACCCCCTTAACCCTTTCGCTGCTGAGTTAGGGACGATGAACAGAATCCAGAATCTAATTAAAAAATAAAAAACGTAAATTTACGGGAGTAGCACATAAAAACAGATTTTGAAAAACGTATATTTACGGACGTAGCAGCGAAAGCAGTTATAGAGACAATATTGTGTCCAAATATTAGTGTGAAAAATCGCAAGTAACTATCAATGTAAAAATAAAATCCAGCTCGACAAAGGCCAAAAAACCTCAAAAACCAAACGACTCCGACTAAAAAAAACCCATACCATCGAAAAGTACAGAAAATTTCACCGAGAAAACATTTGCGACATCCCATACTAAAAATGCAAGCAAACCCCCTGAGTGCACAGTCCAGATATGTGCCCGTGCGCAAAGGTTATCGGACGGGGCTGCGGGAGCGCTCGCATGGGCTCGGAGTGGAGGAACAGGGAACTAGACAAATCGCCAGGTAATCGAAGATCATCGATGAATCACGGAACCGTCGGGGTCGGGTCTCGGCACGCGATCGGTTAAAGGAGGAGGATTCACGGTTTGTAAAATAGCCGCGTGTCGGCGAAAGGTTATCAGGGGCTATCGAGGGGAAAGCAACAAGTCCGTGTATTTAACTCGTTGACTGACCGATTTACGGTTGACGCGGTGTTGCTTCGGCTTTGGATCCCGTTCATTTGGAACGCGCATGCGCGCGTGCCGTGGCACGCTATACACCGGCGACGTATTTATACGGCGGCGTTGCATTGTATTACGTAAAACAATTACGTCCGCGGGCACCGCTTAACCGTATACATACCGTGATCACGCTGCGAGCACTGGCATCGAACGGTTTCCTTGCCGGTGAATGGCGTGCTCTTTGAACGGTCACTTATCCATTGGGAACGGTAACAATAACTGTCACGTGGCACGACAATGGTCACTTAAATTCGCAAAATTCGGGACCCGGAAGTCAAATTCTTGCGTTGCAGGCCAGCGTTTCTCTTCCAAGCTAAGGTTCGACACTTTAAAAGGGTGTCGCGAGAAATAAAAAAATTTCAAATTTAGTAATTTTTTTTCCTCCCTGTTCAAAAGCGGTACCATTGGATTGTTGAGATTCTCCCGATTAAGATGAGTACAAACACGGCGTGGATCGGACTACTTTTACAGACTTCGTACATAGTAATCGCACGTATGCCCGCCATTTTGTTATTTACGTGTTTGTAAAACTAGTCCGATTTGCGTCGTGTTTGGACTCGTTTCAACCAGAAAAATCTCAGCAATCCAGTGGTACTATGTTCGGAAATGTCAGACGGAAGTTACGGAATTTTATGCACTTATGGCAAAAATGATGTGAAACAAAATAGAAGAAACATCACATTTAACATCACCGGTATATTATTTACAACCTATAGAAAATTCCTAAGAGAAGAAATCAAATCCTCGAAACCTCCAGAAAACCGAGAAATCTTTTTCCTCGAGCGACATCCAAATTCACCTCACTAGTTGTTCTGCGGCATTCTTCTTTTATTTTCATTCCAGATGTTTAGCGGGATCTCTGGAGATTGCCATTACAAGGCTGGCCATCCGATTAAGGATCATTAAAATTTATGATGTACATAATTACCGGCGATTCGATTAACGATGTCGAACGAGCATACATTTTCGCTGGTGCACGGCCCCCTCCATCGCCCCTCGGGGCCCCCACTCCTCGGTTGGGCCCGTCATTTGGTCCCATCGACACCGCTCGATATCTGCCCGGTGTGCCCACCGAAAAGAATCTGCTCACGGCATACAAATAGGCGGTAAAGTTTAAGGGTTCGCGTAATAGCACCACAAATCTCGGGGTTCGTTCACCCATCTCCTCTCTCTCTCTGTGTATGTATACAGAGTCCCCGATACGTAAGTGTGTGCTAATATATAAATTTCACCGTGGGCCCTGGACCGAACATTTGGGACCGTTGCAACGATCCATATTCCATCGACGCTGAAAAGGAACCGGTGCTACCGCCTTCGAACGGTTTCCATGCACAAGTTCGCGATTTATTCGGCCCTCGGACCCTGATGGCCAAAGGACCCAGATTTTCGGGATTCTTCGGACCCCCTCCACCAAAAGGAGTCCGTCAAAATTAACTTCCATATTCTCAACCCTCCGTAATGTCATATTATTATATCTTTATAGCCACATGCCCGTTTGCATCTCTTAGCTTAACATTCCTAGCTGTGGGATTTGTTCATCGCGATTTTTCCAGTTCTTTTTTCTACTGTAGTTGGATTAAACAAGACACCCTGTACATCAGCCAGTATCGCCATAATCGAAAGGACACATATCTAGTTTCGTGTCGAAGGTCAACGTTCCTCTTCCTCGGCAAGAGGAGGCCGAGGACGAGGATCCACAGGCCGGGCTTTAATCGATCCTTATCGGATCTAGCGGATCACCGTCGAACGCGACCATTAATCAGATCTTCGTTAAGATCGATATCGATTACAACACACGAGGATCGAGGCCCCGACTCGCCGAAGAAACGAAGAAAAAGAAGCAGAAAAAGGGGAAACGAAAGAAGAAGAAGAGGAGGAAGAAGAAAAATGGCGAAGTAACACTCACCGGCGCGGTTTCGGTCGCAGTATCTCGTGTCCGGAATCGGATATGCAGATGCTGAGGCTGGGAGGACCCCCATAATGCTCTGGGGGAGCCCCGGATTGAACCGATTGCTGCTGGGGACCGGCAATCCCAGCAGAACCGGAACTTCCGGTCAAGAACAACGGCTGCTGACCGCAACCGTCCATCGTGGGCCGCTCGACGTTCATTGACGATCGATGACCTGCAAATTACAGCCGCCATTTTGTCAGTCCATTGTAACTTCGGTATTTGTCAAAATAATTTCTTTTAAATAACTGTAAAATTTTTTATCAAAGATTTGCTATTAATATAGGAATTAATAATGTACTCGTGAACAGATGTCGAAAAGACGGTTGGCTCTCTTTAAACATTAATTAAACACATTTTAATTTTTAATTTTCTTTCAATTTTTGAAAATTTTAATTTTCAATCAATAACTCGAATCATTGCAACAGTTTTGAGAATCACTGTAATTATTGCGAAGATCGAAAGGAGAAAACGTACTTTTCAACTAGTTCATAAGAGATCCTCGGAAGCATGATGCTGCGGAATGGTCTCACCGGAGAAAGTTCGAGTGAATCTTGATGAAAAAAGCCAGTCGAACAGACACGTGTCGTGACATTTTTTTCTCTCCTTTCGAGGGGACTCTGCTCCACTCTGTTCAGTCGGTCGTTGCCGGCTGGTTTCCAAGAGTAATTAACGCCATCCGTGCGACACAAACGAACGCTCCACGAATAAATAGACAAATAATTGTTTCCTGCTCGCGGAGGTGCGATCCTATCGCGCCGCTAATTACTCTCGGAACCATCCAGCCGCTCGTTAATGACCTTCGAGCCCCGAGAAAGTTCTCGCGAGCAATTACTTTCCTTCAAAGATTTTCCCAATCGTCACGGTTTCTTCTGGGGAACATTATACGCACGAATTTCTACGCCTTTGCTTTCATTCATACGAAACCGAGCCGCCCATTGTACACGCGCTGTATTAACATACAACAGTTCAGAAATTAATCAATGCAAGTCACACAATGCGTGTCGAACAATCACGGTTTTGTACATCGGGCAAAGAAATATCTTTTTGTGCGTGTCACTCTTTAAAACTGTTTCAGTAAATAGTTTAGTAACAAGTATTTTATCCAATGAATTTTTCGAAATTCAGCCTGCAGCCCGATTAGTAGCATCGTGCAGGTTGAAGACCTCGCTTAACACTAAACCTAACACCACCGGTCAAATGACCGGTACTAGATTTTTCATTTCACAATTATTGAAATTATAAAAATTGTTCTCCAGGCAAATAATTGAATAAGATCAAAGAGAATCAAGATAGAGATCCAGATCTTTTATTTTACACTTATTGAAATAATAACAGTTATTTGATACGAAATTAAATTGGTGAATAAAATTCGACTATTTTCAAAATTTCACTATTTTCTACAATTCACATCGTGCTCCACTTTTAACTGTTAATTCGCGCAGATGTTTGCGCGATTTTCATCCACGTGTACGGACTAATTTACTGAAAATCAACGGGCGTACGAAAGCTCCCTAGAGCTTCCTCGTAGAACTTCCTAGAGACTCCTGCAGCTCTCTACAGCTCCCTAGAGCCGACAAAAGTTTGTTAGAGCTCTCTGCAGTTTCCTAGAACTCTCTAAAGTTTGTTAGAGGTTCCTAGAGCTTCCCAAAGTTTCTTAGAGGTTTCTGGAGCTTTCCAAAATTTTCTAGAACTTCTTAAAGTGCCAGAGAGCTTTTTAGAGATTCAGAGGACTTCCTAGAGTTCCAGGGAGCTTCCTAGAGTTCCAGAGAGCCTCCTAGATTGTCCCAGAGCTTCCCAGAGTTCCATAAAGCTCTTGCACATAAATCCTCGATCAGTCAACACTTCGCGAGAGCAGGAAGCCTGAATATCCTCTCGAGTCAATTTCCCCGATCGATTCTCGTTGAAACACGCGGTCTTTCTAAAAGAGAAAATGCTCACATGCAAACGAGAGCCGCTCGAGAGGTTTCCACGGCAGGCAAAAGCGCAAAAGAAAAGAAAAAGGCGTCTAGCAGTATAATAAATCGCAGTCAAATTGCGAATCGCAAAACGAGAAAACTAGTCGATCATTTGCGTGGACTCTCCGCGCCGTAGAGTGAGAAAAAAGGAACTAGAGAAGAAAAACACGTGATAACACGGTCTATATAAGCGGGACAGCTTCTCGATCCACCTCGAGAGAGAGAGAGAGAGAGAGAAAAAAGTCGATCGAACCGGGATCGTTGATCGGATCGAGCGTGTCTCAATCCTCGCCAACAAAGTGGAGGAACACGCGCGGCGTCCTCGATCTTCGCTGACACAGACTCCCGGTCGCAGATGATTCGTGCCGTTCTTCTTAAATGTGATGCGAGGTGGCTGCGGCACGAATTTATTCGCGTTTGCACACGGACCAGCGAGCACCGACGGTAATTATCGTTGAAAGTCCGTCATCTAGGTGATCGGGGTCTGCACGCTTGCCAGCGACTGATTGAAAACCAGTTATAGAGCGGTTCGCCTCCAGCACAGTCTTCAGATCCGTACAGGCGTTGTATCTTATGGGATTTTCCGTCTAGGCATTTTGGGACTCTAGGAACCCCGATACCTCTTTCGTGTCGCATCCGATATTTGAAGAATTTAGGTGTATTAGCAAACACCGAATATTTCAATTATTATATGATTATTTTTATCTGTCACGAAATTACAAAAAATATATTTAGAATAATTTTATTTGTATAGTTCTAGATTTTGTATTTATTTTAAACTGAATTTTATCTCGCACTTGAAATTATAAAAATTATTATGCGTGTGATTACTTTTATTGATTACGAAATTACGAAAAATATATTTAGAATAATTTTATTTGAATAGTTTTAAATAAATGCAATCTTGTAATTATTATAAATAAGTCCTAAGTATAGTTGTTCACCAGCATGTATACAAAAAGATTTGTTTGGATTGTGAGGAAGATTTCGATATTTTTTATGACAATCTTGTGCGCCGGTATAATGGGTGAAATAAAATTCGAAAGTGTTGGAGAAAGATGGCGACCGGCCGGGCAATTATCCTTAAGATGAAATCGGTGGAAGGCTTATTTGTCTATAAAAGGCGCGGCCATTTTGTAATCGAGAGAAGTGGATGGCTGAACTGGGAACGGATCTGGAAATAAAAGGAGCGCGATGTGAAACGTGAAGCGAATCCCGAAGTAGGACTTCGAGCCTTCGTCTGAAATGTTGAGAAGTTAAACGATGCCGTTCGATGATAGCGAGGGATACTGGGACATGTGCAAGAGCGATTTTTATTGCATTACTTTTTCTGGGGTTTGGTCGAAGACATTGCATTCGACGATACTTTCGATCGATAAAAAATCTATTAACTGGGACAATAAATTTGATCTTCTTGAACATTCTAGATTTGAACTGCGGAGCATAGAATTGAAATATACAGGGTGTCTCAGCTGAAGGAGGCCACCTAAATATCTCCTTTATTTTTAATGGCACAACAAATATTTTATGCCATAAATATTTTTTGTCAACGGACTCACAATAACGTATCGGTAATAATTTTATTAAATTGCATTGAATATCAAAGAAGGTTTCCCAATATTCAACTAAAAATCGATTTGGAAGATCAAATAGCATCAATAGCAGTCTGCAGGTAACAGAGGGTGGACAAAATGTTAATAATATGAATTTCATCAATTTCATCATCGATGATCACTGAATGGCTTTCTAAGTTCACATGGGGATCATCTTCGGTTCACGATTACGAATCGCACAAGCGCATCGATGCACAGGAGTAAACACGAGTGGGCGCGGTAGCCGGTTGCATAAGTGGATAGCAGTACTTGGTAGTGCACTTCGATTAACCCTCTGAGGAATGGTATAAGCGAGCGCATAATTCAGCGAGAGAAGGGAGCCCGGAGTGCTCGTTTAGTCAATCATGCGAATTATATTTTATTCGATCGCGTGGGCGTTCGACGGATTCGCCAACAATCTTCGCGTTGCCGCTTGTCGTGCTGAACAATTCTCGTCATTATGTGCATTTTGTTTCATGAATTTGATAAATTGTTCGTTTCATCAACTCTAGTAGAACTAAACTGTTCTATGATTCTATGGTTCTACAAATTGTCATATGATTATTATTATGTGAACATCAAACTTTGCTGCACAACTGAAATTGGGCAGTGGTGTGGCTATCGATGTATCAAGAAAATTTGGAAGAAATCAATGGGTGTGCGAAAGCTCCCTACAGCTTCCTCGTAGAACTTCCTAGAACCCTCGTAGAACTTCCTAGAGCCCTCATAAAACTTCCTAGAACCCTGGTCGAACTTCCTAGAGCCCTCGTAGAACTTCTTAGAGACCCCTGCAGCTCTTTACAGCTCCCTAGAGCCCACAAAAGTTTCTTAGAGCTCTCCAATGTTTCTTAGAGGTTTCTAGAGCTCTTCAAAATTTTCTAGAACTTCATAGAGTTTTTCAAAATTTTCTAGAACTTTCTAAAGCTCCCTAAAATTTTCTAGAACCTTCTAGAAACCTATATTTTATTTGAGCTCCCAGAGCTCTCCAGAGTTTCTTCTTAGAGCTTCCTAGTGCTTCCCAAAGCCTCCTAGAGCTTTCCACCGATTCGAACAATCGTGGGAACAATCGGGGAGTTTTTTGGTGCCGCAGAAGAAAGAGGAGACACAGTTAGGGTAGTCGTAAAAAACCCCTGGAACGGTAAAAATACACGGCGGATCCTGGGGAATGCATAGCCGCGAGGAGAGCATCGCGTGGATGAAAATTCTGCGAAAGGGCAGCCGGCATTGCGCGCGTGCTTTCACTTTATGAAGAAACGGGGGCGCGAAGGGGGCCCAAGCTGTTCTTGATATGCACGTTTAAGGAAGCACTTTGGCTGCCAGCCGGAGTAATTGCATGGAAGGGCCCCACCCCTCTTCGTCAAAGGGAGCAACGCGATCCGTCGCGAGTCGTCCACGGGCTGCTACAATGTCCGACGGGAACGGGCCCCCGGGCCCCTTAACGAAACGAGTGTGGTCAAAATAGAAGCAAAAGTGCGCGAAGAATCAGCCCGGATTGACACGCGGACGCGTATTAAATTGCAACGACCCACTGCACGGACCAATTAACCCCTTGCACTCGGGATGCATCGGGTTTCAGGATTTTTTTGATGAACTTATTTTCGCGAGGCTTCATTTTCTTATTTTTTAATGAAGCTCGATTAAAGAACGACTTTTATCGAAGCGGTGAAGAAATTCATGTGGGTAAATGAAACGTATGAATAATTTTACAGCCTTAGTATGTAACGTTCTTTGGACACATTTTCATCTTCAAGGTATAAGCTGACGTAACGGTGAACGAAGAAGATGGACGTTCAGATCGGTTTCGTGATACTTTTGGGACACTATGTATTAGAAAATTGTTGAAACGAGTGTGGCAAATTGGTGCGTTAACTGTTCAATTTCTATTTTGCTAAATAAATCGGTTTTGAAGTTGCTGGTCTATTTTTCACTCTGGTATAGACACTTTTTATGATCTCGTGCACATTACGTATTAAAAGAAGAGGACGCACGAATTACCACAGCGATGCGTCACAGTTCGTCGTCCAGTTGGATGACTAACCCTAAGGGATGCGAGGAGTCAGAGTTTTCTGGAATTGTTGTGTAAGCATTATGGAATGCGTCTTGGAGGGGCAATTGGAAAAATTGCTCTTCGTGAACGAATTGACTATGTGGAGGCCTGGGAGGGTATGTGGAGGGGATGTAAGGGGACTGATACCTCAAAGATTTTACTGGCAATACTCCGTGAAGTTGGAGGTGTCCTTCGAAAGTAGCTCGAGCATTCGAATTTTTACGGGACTATAAACATATCGTGGTGGCCTCTGTACCCCTGAAAGAGTTAACGCTCTTGTGATGACGGCCTAAGAGGGCACCTGGTGGGGGTTTAGAAAGAGATCGGGGGAGGGGGTACAGAGTAAGACAACGCGGAGGAAGATAGGAAGAAGGAGGTATAGCGAGGAGAGGACATCATGAGAGAAGGAGAGAGAGAAGGGAGAGAGAGACGGGAATACACGATATAGGTTTCGGTTTGGGCAGCCGTTGGAATGCGGTGGCCGCGGGGCGGACGCACGGCCGTACGCCATGCCATACCATACCATAGCACAAGCGTATGGTGTATGTACCGGGCATTCAATGCCGCGCAGGATCCAGCGCACGGTGGTTTAATATGTGCAATCCTAGCTCCATAGAATTATTTTTCGCAAACGACAAGCGTATTTTGTAAATTTTCAATATAGGCCCACATAAAATAATTGTAAAATGCAACTTTTAGCAATTAGAACTAACTTTAGAACTATTGCAATTTTTGAAAAAATTTCTTTTCACATCCTGTAGCAAACTAATTGCTCCAGCTTCCCAAAAAAAAGTTCAAATCGTATAGTATAATATTTAAAAAGTTATCGTCTTTTTAAGAGTGTCCGAATATTAATTTCGGCCACTGTATTTCTAATCTGTCGAGCAAAGTGTCTGTCAAATAGAGCCACATAAAATTTTCATTTGTTCTTTAACCCTTTGCACTCAGAGTCACCACTAAACATTACTGTAACAGTATTCAAAATATCATTTACATTATTAAATGTGTTGCTATCTAATAAATTTCTAAACATTTAAGTAATGTATGAGGTATCATATCAATTTCATATCTATAAATTCTAAGTCGGAAGAAATATTTAATTTTCAAGTCGAAATAGCTCCGAGGGCACAGGGTTAATCATTTCAGCTAAATGAAAATCTCGATAGTTTTATTACCACGCTTATATTAACTTGCCGTGTTGTTGTTGTATGCGTCAAATCTTGTAATCGAATTTTAAACCACTTCCCATGGTCCAATCTTGATGAAATTTTGTATACACACTTGCTTCCGGTGACAATATTCGCCGCCATACTCGTGGGATCAAAAATTAAAGTAAACAAAAAACAAACAAACTTACTGACGGACGAGAGACAAAGACTGAAACTACTACGGAAACTGCAACGGAAAAGACGACTGGGAAAGACAAGACAACAAAACGGGATAATAAATTATCTAATCATGACACAATATTTTCCCTTTTACGAAAGATCTTATAAGATATGTAGACTGTAGACTGAAAGGTAGAAAATAAAATATATAAAAGAAAACTTTTTAAAAACCACGCTTATATTAAAATGCACTAAAATGGAGGAAATAATTTTTTTCCTGGTTCTCCATAAAATACCGAATCCAGTTAAATGATGACGCCGTATCGTCAAGTGCAAGAGGACATTCGATCAATTGTTTAGGAACGAAGATTTCGAGCTGTTAGCCCCGCCCAATGTTTATGCATCCGGGATATCCACCACAGAAAAATAGACGAGGGAACGCGCGTAAACGGTGCCCTATGGGCCGTGGATCAGCACGATTTACGAGATCGTTACGGGTCGGAAGATCGGCGGGACAAGCGGCTCGTGCAAGTAAACAGCCGACGATTTAATAAGCGCGCACGCGGCATACATATAAGCACTCGCATCACGCGGCTGGCTAGGTTTACGATAGTATATCGGCCACCGTATTTACGATCACACGGAATAATCTTCGTGAATAAGTACGCGTGATTCCCCTGCGCTCAGGTTATAGGTGTCCCGAATATGGCTACCGGTTTCGATTTATGTCCCCGCTGGTCGAAGACACGTTCTTCGAGATACACGGCTTTCCGCGACACTTTTTATTACGGGACACCGCTTTCTGACACCATTTTCTTGTTTTTTATCTTTTTATTCATTCTCGGACAGGTGGCACGCAGATCCGTACCGATTAGGGCTGTGGTCGGACTTGTTCGCTTGACATTGCCTGGATGGCTGATGTGACTGCTACTGTAAATATGTGTAGCCACATTTATATATAATCACATTTTCATTGATAAATATTTGATATATTCTTTAGATATTTAGGAATGTAATACAGTTCGAAAACGATAGGTCAAAACGATATTGCGTTTGTCCTGTAGGCTTTCATTATAAGTTATTTTTATTTCTAGAATTCTAGACTATTATTATCATATTTATTATAAACAGACCGAGGTCCTTTTACACAAATGTTTACAATAGAACAAAGACTCAACCTAAATTAACTAATTGTAAGAAGGGACATGCACAAAAACTGTTGGAATAAAGATAATAATATTATCAGCTAATCCCGCGTAATTTTCTTTTGAATGTGTGTAACGTCCCATTAAAAAAATCAATATTATTATATACAGTGTTGGAGTTTGTAATAATTCGATTTATAGGATTTATTAATCCATATGAGAATCCCTCTAGAGAGGGACAATCAATATGATTATTATTTAAATTAAAAATAAAGCTCTGGTTGCGGATACTCTTCTTTGAGCAGACAATGTTTCCAGGTTGACTATATTTAATATTGTGGAGTAATCGTGATCAAAGATTGACATAGGATTATTTATCTTGTATGAACAAAACCTGAGAAATTTATTCTGCACTCTCTCGAGCATGATTTCGTAATTAAAGCTTTTCGGAGGCCATATAATTGAAGCATATTCCAAAAAAGCATATATTTCAAAAGCATATTCCACAATTAAATTATTAAATCATATCTGTGTATATCTACCTAAACATAAAGTAATTAGGCCTAGATATTAACAATATTTAAGCACAGTGGAGGAAGTCCTTACGTCCTGCATGCATTAAACGTATGAAATCTAATTAAATTGAAGGAGGGAACATCTTTTTAGTCGTTCATACACCGATTTCTCATTAACCGGTTCTACTCACAGGTGCACTTCCTATATTATCTCGACGACATGCTCTAGATCTGCAGATTGTCGACAAACACCTGGTGTCACTCGTCGTGCAATCAGTTTGAACAGATAAAACGTGGTATTCAAATAACGGTGGTGATTTATTCATTTCATTTATTTTATTCATAACGTACGGTGTGTCTCGAATAAAATCGTGGTTCGTTACCCACGAATAAATCAGGTATTCTCATACCGGTAATGAAATTTGCATGACGCTATATCAATGTCTGGTACGTCACCGATCGGGCGAAAGTCCGAGAAGGAGGATCCACGATCTATCAAACGAGACTCCGGCAGCCTACGCGGTAACCGATTAGCTGTAAATCCTCTGAAAAGAAGCCCAAATCGTTCCTCAACGGATCCACGTTATCGTTCCCGACGGCTCTGTCCTCCTCGCCGGGTTCGAACATGTCCGAACCCGTCCTGAAACGTCGCCCGCGGCCGCGCCGAGAAAAATCGGTTTTTCGGGAAAACCGGTTCCCGCCGTTTGTTCGAAGCTAGAGTCCGCGAACTTTCTAACACACGCAGGCAATCCTGATCGTTCGTCCTGTGTTGCATGTCACGAAACTCGCTGACTTTATTTTATTTCTAATCTGTCGACCTAATGTCTGTCAAATAGAGCCAGATAAAATTTTCATTTATTCTTTAACCCTTCGCACTCGAGTGGTGACTCAGAGTCACCACTAAACATTACTGTAGCAGTATTCAAAATATTATTTACATTATTAAATATGTTGCTATCTAATTGTCACGTCCGGTGGTTCAGCCATTAATAATAATTAATAAAATCAATCATGTACAACATATATTTTCTGAATTTGTGTGCTAAGGTTAAAAGTCGACAATGGAAATGATCTGCGATTATTTTTCCTTATTTCACCGTAAACTGAATGATTTTCCCATTTTTAGAACCACGAGGTTAAAGATACCATCAAAACCGAATAAATTGAATAATTGTGTTGCTTCTAGGCTGTACATAGTTTGAACTATGTTTGAAATTGCCTGTGGTTAGGACAGACTGTAGATCTTCGTGTAAAGATCGACAATTTCCAGCATTGTCATAATAGCTGTCCGTTTGGTGCCTATTACCTCAGGCTTATAACATACGAATGTAGCGGACAGCTATTATGAACGTGCTTCAGGTGTCTTCCGAGGACCACAGTTATCTTACAAAAATCTGAATAGGAGAAGAACCTCTTACATCAATTAAACGGTTTCTCGGTTATTTTACCAACGTTTGAACAAGAGAAGCGGAAGAAATTCTCATTTTCATGAATTATTTCACCTGAACGAAAGAAAAATTCTTGGACCTACAAGTTTTCTTCGATTTCATTGACTTTCCACCACGAAGGATCGGCAGTCTAAAGATTATTATTATTTAACCAAGGTCTAACCCAGAGAAAAATTCTTAGACTTCGGAGATTATTACTTTGTGCCAGGTCATTACGTCCTGCCAGGTTTCACCAAATTGTATACAGCATAAACGCATCAGGATATGCTGTTCAAAGATTCAGAATGATACGAGGACTCGATATGTGACTTACCGAAGAATCTTCAACGTGTTGGTAGGGACAAACATATGTGGATCCTCGGCATGACGGTCCCCGTAGATCCCACGGCGAGATTTTTTAACAGAAACTACACTTTTCGATCGAATGTCGCGTTCGCATCCTGGTGGGCACACTGGTTTTGCGCGGAGAGGCTCGATGGACAAAAGTATTACATGACCGCGGTGAAAAGCGCACCAGAACACGTCTCACGAAACTGTAAACACACTGTGGGTCGTTTTAAACGGCGGCCCGCGGACGACCAGGTTGGCGCAAATACATAATGCATCGGGGACCGAAGAAACCCGATAGCAAATACGAAAACGGTTGTTCGGGCTCTCTCTTCGCGGACTTGTTTTAAAATTTACGGCACGAACCGTATCGGCCGTGTCTCGTTACGGGAACGAAATATCCGCGCACACGTATACAACGAGTCGCCGCTTTTCGGCAGCTGTCAATTACTGGCAACACAGGCGCCGCGTTTGTGCAGCATCCCAGCAGAACCACTTTCGGTCCAGTCCACAAAAAAAAGAACCTGTTGAGCGAGGGACGAACCCGCGGAAAACGGTCCTGGCGCCATCCGAACGCCATTTCATGAACTTCGTCGACGCGCCACGTTGCAACTGTTATCGACGGTAAAAAAAATCGGGAATTTTGATATTGGGAATTTCATAGATAACTCCGTTTTTACTACGTTTTTTTTGGAATATACACTACTGTGCAAAAGAAAGAAGCATCCAGTATAATTACAAGATATAATGACAAACAATATCTTTATGTAGGAATTGTATTGTACAATGATTGATTTATTGCATTTAAAATATATGGCAGGTTTGGATTAATTTTATTAGTTTGAACTGAATGATAATATGTAACAGTTTAAAATAAGGAATTATAGTACAACCTTGATTATTCGAACAACTGATGTCTAAATTATGCCACATTTATTAATATTTCATAGAGAATATAGAATTTAATCGGTCCCAAACAAAATCGGAATGTTGTTCGAATTCACGAAAGCTTTTCAGACAACTTTTATATCGCAAATACAAGCGACGCGCAGTTTGCTTATCATTTTGTCAATCCAGGTGTGTTTGCATAAGAAGTAAACAAACCGTCAACAACCTTGCGATCTTGACAATTCAACGGAGGCGATTCAAGTCAAGAGTACAAAAAAAATGTATCATACGTTTGCGTATATTTGCATTTGTATAGGCGAGGTTGGAGCAAGTGAAACTTGCTCGTAATTTGAATAGATAAAGACCAATGTAAATAAAAAAAGAAGTTTTAGTGAACTTTGACATGTTGACCTGATTTATTGGAAGTTCTATTACGAATACACAAAAATCCACGCTGTAAGTGTTTTTTGGAGAACAGGTTGCACGGAGATTTTTCCTGATCCAGTTGGCATATTGAAAACAGAACATAGTAGAGACGAAAATTCGATGCTTTTCTTGAGGATCTAGTGCGCATGCGTCCACAAATGAACGTAGATTTAGAACTAATCGAGTGCGCATGCTTATTCAATTCTATCCCTTGAAATACCTACTAAACTACAATTCAAATATTGCCGCGCTTCGCAACTTCCAATCTTCGACAAACAATCTTTTATTTCCCTTCCATTCCAATGTCCCAGAAAAAGGACAGAAATATAAATAAAAAGTAACGACACTGTATGTAGAACAATTTATCAAGTTTACGAGCGATTTACGAGGGCTCGATTTACGAGCCCCGGGATCAAACATTCTGATAAAAGTTTCGCTTCTAGTATACTTTTCGTCGAAGGTAGAGGGAACTGCGGCGAACTTCACGTATGTTGGAGGAACGATACAAGTCAGCAAGTGATCCAAAGAGGACTGTATCTGTGGACAGTTAAAGGGGGTGTGCAGCCCCGGTTACTTGGACAGAACTCCGATTGTTATATTTGACAATAAACGTTAATTTGTACTATATGAATCGGAAATAACACGTTATCAATATGGGTGAGTCACTCGATACCTTTCTGCCGAGTTCCCATTCTCGAAATCACCGAATCCCCGAACCGAACGCGAATGCTAGGTTGATATCGGCCGACAGTTCCCGTTTCTCGACAATTCTACGTGATACCGACGGTTCTACATTTTTTCTAGGAGGACTACTCAGTTATTTTCGTAATCTGCTCGGCAGCCGGGAAATGAGAATTTTAATCCTGGGTCTGGACGGTGCTGGGAAAACTACGATCTTATACAGGTTTGGTCCACATTGACAAGCTAGTCTGCGTTTCGCGTGACAGTTTAAACGCATCTACAGGGTGACACGAAAGTAATGGTCCTAAGGTTGATTCCCGACAACGTGTCCAATGCGACAAAACCAGTCTACAAAATCGTTTGAAACAGTGCAAGTCGTTGTTAACAGTTTACCTACAAAAAACCTATTAACACGTTGACTGCCGGGCGTATTGTCTTGATTTTGCCTCCAATGTTCGAGTGAAATTGTCCATATCAGAGTCACAGCGTATAAATGTATGTATATTTCAGTTTGTAGTACTAAAAATACAAATATCGACATGTTTGCATGTACACTTATCATTTTAAAACACTATTCTAGTATTAATTATGGTTACAAAATTATAAACAGCATTGTTCGTGAAGTATATGCATTTTTATTGAGTTTGGTTACGACAGTCAGCTGCGACTGCCACAGCATTGTTGGAAAGTTCAATGCATCCGAATCGAATGCATTATCTTCTTGGAATAAGCAGCAGACATTTTACTGGTTCTCGGTTATAAAAGCTGTTAGATCTGCAACGTTGAACCCGGTGATAAGAAAGCCTCAATGATAAGGGACATTGTAACTGCATAGTACTAGTAAAACTGGGTTACAAAGTAGACAGGTAACAGCATGTGTTGATAAATGGAAACTATCAATTTTCTTATCACACTGTCCTTTATTTTAAAAGATGGCAGCTGAGAAACTGCTGCACAATTTGAACTGATAATTTAACAATAATCACTCTTAAAGAGGATGACCATTACTTTCTTGACATCCTGTATGTAATTTCTATATTACATATTAATTTATTGTCTTATCCCAGTTAATTACCGAAGTGTACTTTAGTGTGCAATAAGACTTGTTGATTTTGTATTGATATTTTTAGTAAGCAGAAGATGAAAGAAATTTATTTAAGGATTTAATTTTTGAACACTAATTAAAAGAAACTTCGAAGATCACGTTTGATTTAATCACAAAGTGATTTAATACAAATTTAATACAAAGTTTCTGTAATTCCTCATTTATTAGATTGCAGGTGGGAGAGGTGGTTACAACAATTCCTACTATAGGGTTTAATGTAGAACAAGTCACGTATAAAAATATAAAGTTTCAAGTGTGGGATCTCGGTGGACAAACTAGTATACGGTACGTTGGCTGTAAATGATAGGGAAGTTTCTCTTGAAATGAATATCCTCGTTCTCAGAGTTAATAAGCTCAAAAAATGAGCTTTAATAATGGATTATATATTTCTTTGAATTTGTAGACCATACTGGAGGTGTTATTATTCGAACACGGATGCAATAATCTACGTTGTCGACTCTGCTGACAAAGATAGAATAGGCATATCAAAAGATGAATTAATTTATATGCTGCGAGTAAGTGCTCTTTAATATAATAAATAACAATGATCATCACAGTTTTAAGTATGAAACATTAAATGTTTAAAATATACAGATCAAATCATAGAAATGGTCAGATTAATACTAGGTTTACGGGACGCGTTTTAATATGGTTAATTTATGGTTGATTGTTGAGATTGTAAAAATACGAGAGATTATTCGATAAATTTCTTTCTTTGAATATATATTATTTTTAAAAATGGCTAAAAATTGGAGATCGACACTTTCTCGTTATTTTTATCAACCTAGTGTTAAAATGACCGAGGTCATATTTTAAACAAATACATATGTAATTGATCTTCTCAGGAGGAAGAGTTGCAAGGCGCTATTTTGGTGGTGTTAGCGAATAAACAAGACATGGCGGGCTGTTTAAGTGTCGCAGAGGTGCATCAGGCGCTCGGGTTAGACGCCCTCAAAAACAGAACGTTCCAAATCTTCAAAACATCCGCGACGAAAGGCGAGGGTCTCGATCAAGCGATGGACTGGTTATCGAACGCGCTGCAAAGTAAAAAATGATCAAGATTATTAACGAATTTTTTTTACCCAAGCCTTACTGAGAAGACTAGTCACACGACTGTCGTTTCGAAAGACCTGCGCGATGCTGGGCGCCTCATTATGTTTATTTATTATATTTTAAATAGCCTTACAATTTCCATTGAAGATCTATTCTAAGATTTACTATACACCTTTTTCATACTGTGAAGCAGAGAATAAAACTGAACCAAAAAGTTTTATCTTTCTTACGTGGATTCGTAGTGTAATAAAAAAAAGGAAAGAAGAAGAAACAAAACACAAACTAGAAAATCTTTCGGATTCGGAGAAACGTTCGTTCTTTTCAGTCATTAGCATGCTTAACATTCTATCGCCACTGCAGTTCGTCTTTTCTTATTTTTATAAAAGTCAATCAGGGAGTTTTCGTTACGACACGAAGCAATACAACATAACAATTTTAACAAATCTTTTGAATATAAAAATAAAACGTCTATACGTCAAGTGTGCTACCCGTAATTAGCCAATGGGAAACATAGTGTGTATATTGGTATATAAATATATCACTTTTACTATTACCAGTAATCAAGGCTGTCGTTCATAGATGTTTCAGTGAAATTGGAAATCGTTTAACGTGTCAAGATCGTTGACATAGTGTGTGAATAATTGTGTACATATATGTAACTGATTTAATTTCATTTATATATAATATAAGTACTTGAAATGTAAAAAAATTCGTTTATATAAAAAAAAAGAATGACACACGCAAAACATATGATTCGCATCATTTAGACAGACAGTATCGTGAATAAGGTATTTACGAATTATTTGCATTTGTTTTCGCGGGAAGAAACCGATGACCCTCCCATAGAAGCGAGATTTGTATTTCACGTCATACTCGTTTTGAAAATAACAATATCCTGCAAAGCTAAAAGATGTACGTTGTTAATCTTTTTGTTCAGAGCCGAAACTATATGTAATCTTCATTACTTCAGTTTACATACCAAATAGTAACGGATAATATATTTAAGTATCACATGCAATTACTGAACAGTGTATCGGAGATTTGATAATTTATGTATTTAAAGTAAATATAGATACTGTTTCATAATCAATGCTCCGAGCACCAATTGTATTCGACCAATCATTTCAATTATTCAAGTGTATTTAGAGCAGAAATCATTTTCCTATGTACCACGCAAACACTTTCTACCAATGATTTGTACAAAATCTGACGAACGAAGTAAATATTTTATGGAAACTTTGATATGTCTAACGCTTATTCTTACTTCGTATTAGAGTGTAAGAGGGTGAATATAATTAATGCAGAGAATGTCTAATTAATGAGAGAAATTAATCAAAATGAGCATAATAATGATATTTGAACACCTCAAACGTTTCGTCTTGTGTACGAGTATACAGTAACATTAAAAAATATCGATGACCTTAAAATCTCGGGAAATGTGATCTTGAGAAAAATGTCTTATTATCACAATATTTACTTCCTTAAACCTAATCACGGTGTCTTTTGACATTTTCGTCTAGCATCATTATTAAGTGAGATATTTGAGTATAATCGATCTAATCGTATGAAAATAGAATTTCGCATACAAGTCTGAAATGCAACAATAACTATAATTATACCTGTCCAGCACGTCTTCCGATATCCATAACGTTACCACTCGGGTATCCCAAATCTCTCGATTCGTTTCATTTGTGTGTCCAATTCCATTTGCACTTTCTTCCTCATGTAGAATATTGGGCAATCACGACTAAAACAAGATTAATCGATTATTAATCCGAGCAGCTTTTGAGGTAAACCTACAACACACCTACCCTCCAATTTATTTTTGGATATGTTATAAACTTTTTCCTTTGCACGTTACTGAGTTCGTAATCGGAGATTCGAGGAAAAGCTGAGGGAGGGGAGTGACAGAATATTGGTAAAAAAGGGAAGGAAAACTACTTGAATGGACTAAGCCAACTAGGAGTGCAACAAAGGAAAGAAAGAGGAGAAGAGACAATAGAGGAACTGAAGAGGCGGGACAGAAAAGTGCAACAGCAAGTGCAATATAGGAAAATACAGAGTGCAAGCTTTAACCAAAGATATAGGTATTTAAGAACATTAGAATTACCAGAATACCTGAGAAGAGACGGGAAAGATGGGAACCAACGACTACTAGCGCAAGCAAGAAATGTGAGTTATGCAGGGATATTTTCGGAAATCTTGAACATATAGTAAGAAAATGTAGGGAACTTGAAGGGGATATGTGCATAGAGGAAATATTGAGTGAGAGGGGGTCAAAGGAAGCGGTAAAATGTCTGAGGAAGCTAGGGAGAAGAAGAAAATAAATACGTAAATCAACGTATCCAAAAATCATCGAAACTCGAGGGCAGGTTCCGCAGGTTCATCAAAATCATATTTCCTCGATGCAAGGATACAGACTTCGTGCACAATACTTCCTGGTGAAGACTCCCCTGGCACCTCTGGCACTCGGTCCACAGTCTACAGAATTTTTCCTCCAGTTCTCTACCTTGATACAATTCAGTCTGATAGAACGCTGCTTCTTTGGGTTCGCAGTACTCGCATACAGCCATTTTCTCTCTCTCCGGTTTCAGAACGGCTTTGCAACCTAAGCATGTTTCTTTCTTGCGCGTGAAAGCGGATAGAGCACCGACTCTCGACGTTCCTACTGATTTAGTTCTTGTGTGATCTCCTTTTAAAAGAAGAGACTCTGCTTTGTCACCTAGGATCGGTTCGAAGATTCGCACCAGTGGTTTGGACAATTGATTCTCCAAATAATGGTTCGTGTCTATGGGAATGTTGTTCTCCAACACGTAGATTGGATCCTCCGCTTTCTGATAAGCTGGGACCCCCTTGGCCCCTCTTATGAAAACATAAGGGACTCTGTCGCCAAGTTTCGGTGCTGTTCCTGCGTCCCTTTTCTTCATTTTTGCTGCCAATTCTACGTGAGCCTGTTTGGCTGCGTATTCAGTCTTCGTTAATTCTTTTGTGATCACCAGTTGGGATATATCAATGCGATTTCTCAATAGATCGCTGATCATTTGCTTTGCATAGTTCAACGCGTCGGTGGGGTTCCTATTAAAAGACTATATTATTAATTAAGTCTACAGAAGTTTTACAATATTTAATTACCTATCGATGAGTAATTTTTGCAAGCAGGTGTTCATCATGTTCGCGACCATAGGGCAGTTGTCTCTACGCACAGTCTCGAGACCCTTGCAGTCCATCTTGTCATACTTATCAGGCTTCGTGAAGTACAGACCAGCGTATCGTTTTTTGTTAATTAATAAATAGGGGAAGTAGACTTTCTCGAACTCCAGTTTGATGGGCTTCTGAAACTTGGATGTAACATATTCTGCGGCTTCCCTTCCGAGTTCCATGGCCTCTTCGATTGTCTTCACGCCGAATTTAACCATCACAGAATCAGTGTCTCCGTAGATGACTATAGCATCATTTTTGTATCCATTTGAAACACAGTATTTTTCTTCTACCTCGTGCTTCGTTTTCTCTATCATGGTACGTCCGTAAGCAGTGACGCTCTGTAAAGTTTTTATAAAATATAAAGCTTCAAATAACGTTACAAGATTTAAAGCAATTATATATTATTAAAACTTACAGCAGATATCTCCAAACATGGTAGCTTCCCCATCTGCGCACCGGTGAAACCGTAAACAGAATTAGCTGAGACTTTCAGAGCATATTGCCTACCGTCCAACACTTTCTGCTTCAAAGGGTCAGTCTCGTTTTTCAACTCAGTCTTCGCTTTCTTCCTAGCTGCCAGAAGACTCTCCAGAATTTCAGGTAGTAGTCCTTTTCTCACGTTGGCTTTGATGAACGTGGAGTTGCTTGGCGTTCTAGTGATGTCGTTAGCGTTGACGTTATATTTAACTTGCCTCTCGTTGTTTAACAAAGTTGTGTAGCACAAGTTGTGCGCCATGATGATACTGGGATACAGAGAACTGAAATCTAGAGTGGCTATGGGGTCGTTATAGTATCCACGCTTTGGCTCTATGACCGTAGCACCCTCGAACTGGTCTTCACCTGGCTGACCATGACGAACGGGCATCAGGTAATCTTTTTCTTTCGCCTGAAACCGTAAATAAATAATTAGCAGGATTTTGTGCATTTTAGAAAAATCTAAACCTGTTTTTACATAATTTCGGACACGTTAGAATTGTTAATCCTTTGCACTCATAGAAAGAGGCAAGAATTAAAAGAAGAAATAAATTTTTATGCAACTTCCATTGCTTGTAATTGGCGCAGGAAATTTTTATTTTGCGTAAAGATCCGTAATATAATAGTTGGATTTAACAAAAAATATTTTATCAAAATCATGAATGTTGCCAGCTGCGTGTAAATAAAATTTCTGATTATTGCAAACCTTTCTCAATAGTTGAGAGACCACTTTGATCTGTTGCCCTCTGGTTAGCAAGCTGTAAATCGAGACTCCAGTGACTCTCGCCATCTCCATGTAAATAATAATGCACATTAGCTTGTCTAACAATCTCAGAGGCAAGTATGCGTCTTTCAGACAATAAACAGCGAGCCTACGTCGCGTTTGTGCATTTCCATTTTGTAAATCTGAGATGATACTATGGTGCACGTCTTCCTTCTGCTCTTGTAAAAAATGGTAAGAAACTGCGTTCAATGTGTATGATCTCAGCTTGTAATCTCTGACCAGCACCTGTGTATGAACACTATTTTCATCCACTCTAATGTAACAGTGTGTTTAGTTAATAGTCTGCGGATCTTTATTAAGAAACCAGTGCCAAATGAGATTTTGTCATTCTTTCTTTAATAATTTTAATAAGATGAAAATAATACATCGACAAACTTAAATTCTTTAACACTGAACCAACCGAGCAGTAACAGTAGCTGGTCTGTGTTGTCTTATAAAAATGAAAGGAAGAATCAAGAATTTTTACTGTGTTAAATTTCAACCATTCATTTTTGCGAATAAAATCCGCAGTCTATTATTTAATATTAGTCTATTATATAATAATCGTCCTTACCAATATTAAATCGAAGGGAACCCTACCGTTGAAATTGATTGTCTTATTTTCACGTTTACCCATTTGCTTGCTTTGGAGCATCTGAGTTTTGATTACCGATTTGATGTTCTTTATTCGACCGAGGAAGCTGAAGTCCCTTACGTTCAGGTGTTGAGCTCGATTAATTAGATACGGGAAATCGAAGTTGTTTATGTTATAGCCCGTGAAGATGTCTGGATCCAATTGTCTCACAAAGTCCGCCCATTTCTGAAAAGATCAAACAATGTGAAACGATACTAAGATGCAACCGAAAAAAACCTATTACTTATTTTACTGGTTTACAGTGCATTTATAAATAGTATCAGCTACTCTACGTAAGCTAGCAAAGAATTATATGACGTTGAAGCAAGTTCTAAAATAAAAGAAATAAAATAATTTGGACCGCAAAGGATTTACGCTTACACACCTCTAACATTGTGCTTTCTTTTTCAAAGCTTAAAACTTGGCAACCAATGATGGGCGCACACGTGTTGAGTGTGAAAATATTTCGCAGGAAAGGTTCTTGTTCTCCTTGCCTTATTACCATGTTGGCGATCTGTATAACAGGATCGTGATTCGGTTCGGGAAAGATACCTGAAGATACAGTTTAAAATGAAATGATTAAGAAACATCAGAAAGATATGAAAAGACTGTTGTGTTATCTACAACGTCTTAAAAGGGAGGAACATTGAAATACATTTTTGTGTAACTCATGCTACTTGGTACCGACACAGAAAATTTTTATTTTTCATAAAGGCTTACGATCTGATGACATTACCTTTACGTCCAGCGCATTCAATGTCAAAACTGAGTATCCTAAATGGAGCAAGTTTGGACCATTCGCCTTCCGGTTCATGGGAAATGAAAGCGTCCCATGCGATATCCACTTCCAACTGGCATCTTGTAGTCGGTTGCAGATGGTGACCGTAACGACCACGAAACTTCCAGGTTTTAGGGGGTAATTCTATCCACGAACATCCTACTACTGACGTATCTACCATAAATCTACAAACCACGAGATTAAATGAAATTATCAGGTTGAACCAAAAGTTGTTGCCAGTTTGTACTCATTTAATCATTTTTTAATCTCGATAATGTATTAGGTCAGTGCAAAACTTCGTGCCCGATTTCGTATTAAAATGCGACAATATCCTATTCAAATAAAATTCAATTTTTAAATGAGCACGAAGTTGCTCTTTCGATGTATTAGGTTGGAAGAAAAGTTTGTTTGTAAATCAAAAACACATGTTGGTTATCTGGAAGATGGCAACAAGTTGTTACAAATAATGGAAATTCTATCATTGAATAATATTAAACATGTATTTCTATAAATTGATTCAAATGTTTCCTTTAAAATACGACAGAACTTTCCCTCCCCAACCTGATATGTTACACACCTAATATCAAAATCAATGTTGCTTTCAAAGGCACTGTATTGGTGATTGAATTCAGGGTAGACGATCTCCTTCTCGAGCAATCTTTTACAGGCTGCTATTAATTTTGGTAACGCTACCGTAATTTTTAAGAACAACGATTTCTCCTTTCCTGTGTAGCCGTACAAATTTTGCTTATGCACTCGTTCAACAGCTAAGATGGCTTCCTGAATATTTTCTGGATTCGATCTCATGTCTTTGAGTACTACTTTGTTGAGTGCTTCCTGCGGAATACACAAATTTTAACGTAATTAAATGAAATTAATATTTGTGGATTTTTGACTCGACTTAAGAGATACCTTAAAAGGTTTGCAATGATGATCTGTAAATTTGGCTGGCGCAGAAACATACAAATACGGGCTGAACCCATGGACATGGCAACAAACAGAGTTTCCTTGTTCTGTGACACCGTACATTCTCATTATTGGTACAGGCCCTATTCTACTACCAGGCATGCCAGGTAACGGAGAACCTGAAACGACAATTTTGTATTAGTATCAAAATTTTAGTACACACCGATTATAGGAAGTATTTATTAAGTAAGAATTTTGTACCTGTGTAATGATCGATTTCTATTTGTTGAAAAGTTAATGATTCTTTCTGTGGATTTAACTCCGGTGGAGGAGGTCTACTCCATTTCAACGATGTATTTTCTTGTTCGGGTCCCTGTTGAAAATAACTTAAGATCTGCAGGCTAATATTGAATGAATACATTAGCAGATTATTATATGCTCAAAATAAATATAAATATAACAAGCTGCAATAGAATAAATGATGGGTGCACATTGTCAGAAATTAATACAAAATTAAATGAACAAAGCAGATGGTCATTAAATGTAATATGCTTTTTAAACATACACTAGCTGAATACAACTTTTTCACAGATATTAACTCACTGCTTTTGGTTTAATATCTATTGGTTCTTCAGCTGGCTAGAATAATAAAATTAATCTTTAAATTATTAAAAATATTCATATATTATACTTGTTGGAACAATGATTGGACTTTTGCTATCAGAATTTTGTTACTTGTTTTGCAACGGTTCGAGTATGGTTTCGAACTGATCTCATCTAATTGTATTACAATGAATTTCCAAAATATGTATACCTCTTCTGCAATATGCGAAACATCTCCGAATTCCTCATCAGCCTCATCCATGTTAGCCAGTTCCGCTTCGAAGGACCCAGGATAATCCTCCTCATCATCATCATTATTCCTGTTAACAAGAGTTATGCATTAAAAATTGATTGTCTCCAGACCAAAGTCAAACTCTAGATGACAATTACGAAATTTTCATTTTGCATAAACATTTGCGATCTAATGACGCATATAAATTGACTAAAATATTCGTCGAAAAAATTCAAATAATACAAAATCTCGTTTCTCGATATAAAGGGTGGAAGTACAAGAAACATGGATTACGTTAAAAATACGCTATAAATATTGATATATATATTGTACAGAATTAATGTAAGAATGACGAACCTAAATTTAACCGGTTGAGTTAGGTTAAAAACCGATTTCCGATAAATAAGGTAGAAACTTACCGGTATTTTGCCTTTTTCGCAGCCGAGGGTGCGGAGAATGGTTTCTTGCTCATTTTGGTATATTCAATTTTCAGTGTCACACACTTTAAACAACAATAATATGGCTAAAGAGTAGTACGAGTGGATGGAGTGGATCTGAGTGGATCGCATAATAAAGGCGCGAAACGGAATTTGATATTTAGCGTTTAGTGACGTGAAATGAAACGGAAATATCTGACAGCGCCATCTAAGAACCACAATTTGAAATCGATTGACAGCAAGCTTGATCAATTTCTGATGTCGATCACGTAGATTCCCAACTATCCGACCTAGCCACCAACCATTTAGCATGGAACAGAACCGACATCATTGTTATCAAATCTGTGGCGCGCAATCTATCTCTATAAGTCTATGAAAAATACAAACAAAGGTTGAGAAACACTGTTCTATGCTCGCGGCAGAGAGGAAATAAGAGTGCTCACGCCCAGGTTTTGACCGTGCCCGATAGTGCTGCCCCCACACAAAATCCTAGCCTGGATCAGCTCTTAGACCGGCGGTAGAGCGAACGCTTAGCTGTTCTGTTTCATGCTAAAACTGGTGTGCTCTCTGTTACGTGGTAAAAGTGGGCTCTACCGCCGGTATAGGAGCTGTTCCGTGCTAAGCGTGAGCGTACCAAACAGTGGAGTCAAGTTCAGAGATAGGCGCGAGCATTCTCATTTTCTCTCTGCTCGCGGTCATGCAATAGAAAACTGCATTGAGTGATTGATCTATCACTGTGCCTCGTTCGTGGCATGATTCCGCTCGTTAGCCCTCGGTGGACAGATTCGAAAATGTGTCGCCACAATCGCCGTATCACATTCGTTTGGCGAGATTGACGAGTATATCGGCTACCGATCGGGCGGCTTGCGAAGCCGTTTGGTCAATAAGAAACACGGCTCGCGATAACTCGTGCAATAATGTGCATGTCGACGGGAATCGGCGGCTTATCGTTTGTCAGTGCGTAACGCGACGCGTGTGCAACAAAACAAACAGTTCACCATTTTCGCGCGACATCGAAGAAAATCGACATCGATTAGCGATGATACGTACCGTGCCACAAACGAGGGAAGAGCTACGTTATCCTGGATCGACGAGGAGGGAATAAAGTCAGACAGGAGTGTATTATATTTCTATCGTGGCCGAGGGAGAAGGTCAAACTTTGTCCGGATTCTATGCGATGTACCGGCGCCCCACCCCCGCAGACTATTTGTCCTTTAAATCTAACCCCTTGAGACGCATTCGAGGGTAGCACGCCGCTGTCGTACTATGCGCGAACGTTATCAGCACTGTCATTGCTTGCAGGTAAGATACGAACGCGTTGTCAACACGCTTCCCCGAGACGAAGATAATTTTACTTCGCTCGTAAACCATTATCGACTTCTATCGCACAGTTTATTGGTATCCTCAGGTGCCATGTCGTTTTTTAATAGAACATTGTATGCGAACGTGCGAGCTAGAGAAAATATTATCGAACCATGAATTTCGGGAAATAAGACGAGGAATCTTGTCGTTTATACCTGTTTCGAGCTAGAAAACGATTGTCAATACGCTCCGTGTGTTCTATAGTGGTTGTATACGTCGTATTTACAACGGCCGTGCGTCTTATGAATACAAACGGCCAATTGATTGTTGCCGGTTAAATCGAGCGATATTAATCACCGGATGGGATACGCTCGTGCTGACCGATATCAATCATTCCGCAAAACGTTCTTAGTACTATTTAAATGTCTAGAATAGCGATCGACGTTGTCGAAAATAACGGAACAATCATTGTCGGCGGTGAACAAATTGTTTTCTACCGGGAGTTTCGATCGAGTTTAGAAACGCAACAGAGAAAATTTCATAAATTGACTTTCGTGTAATTCTCATTTCCGTAACATTATTTCGAATCGTATATATTCATATAAAAAATTACTGTAGTAATTTTTGTAGTATTGTAGTTGAATAATATATAGATTTTCTTTATTTATCTTATTTTAACTCCAATTATTTGCGACGCATCCAACACGTTACTTGATCTTTGTAACTGAAATTAATAGTTACATACGCTACCATCCATAAGTATTTGACCACCTTCACAGTTTATCGAAAATATACAAAATATATTTAAGATAAGGCATCCCAATGTAACTTTTGCCACAGTATTTCTTTTATACGCTCATATAAAACTAATAATTAATACAGCGGATCTTTATGCAAAATAAAAATTGTCTGCATCGATTGCAAGAAATAGAAACTAAATTGAATGTTATTTCTTCCCTTAATGATTTCAATAGAGGAGAAATCATATATTGACATCTTTAATTTTTAAAATTTTCCAACCATTTCGAATTTCAGTTACTCCATTTTCCTATCAATATTTTTACATTTTCGATAATATTCAACATTGATCACTGTGCATAAAAAGATAATAAGAAAAATTGAACAAAAACTGGTTGAGCGAACACACTCAAGTATGGTGGTTTCAAGTGTCTCTCCGCTCTATTTGTTTACTATTTCCAGGAAGAAACATTAAAAAAGCTTGTTGCTAGATTGCCTTGAATTATAAACGCCGTCATTGCCCAGCGAGGTGGATATATTGATGAACGAAGTATTTAATAACTTTCATCTATTTACTGGTAAAATTCTTAACATGTAATACATTATAATGCTTCTATGTCAATCATAAACATTTATATTCATTCTACTACAAAGTAATTTATGTTATAACGTTGACATAAGCTTTTAAATTCGATTCCGCCAAGTGGTCGAATACTTATGGACGGTAGTGTAGGTCCCATTACGTATGTATTCATGATTCATTCAGAACTCATTATTCTTGCAGTAATACCTCCCTAACGCTAAGCAGTTCCAAAGTATCTATTCATACACACACTTCTTCCCTGGATCTATGACTCGATTCTGAAGTCACCGTCAACAAATTCACCATGTACGCGTTAAAGATGCAAGTTGCCTGCCAGAGCGAAGGCAGCGGGGAGCCCGATGATCCTAGTAGTCATCATCAAAAACCTGTTAGACCCCCGGCCCAAGATTGTAGCTCGTTTGACATTGTTAGAGCCACCCAGGTAAAAAAGAGTCCATAAAATACCTCGTACACATTTGTTATATTATTATCATTAAATCTGTTTTGTTCTCTCCAGTACGGAGCCCTGGATCGCGTGACAGAGTTGATAGAAGCTGGTGCAGATGTGAACCAACCAGATTCAGAGACCGTAACGCTATTGCACTGGGCTGCTATAAACAATCGAAAAGATATTGTAAAGTACCTTATCGCGAAGGGGGCTGTTGTCGATGCGATCGGTGGTGAACTTGACTCTACGCCTCTACACTGGGCTACAAGGTAAATATTGAATTATACAGCTCACGTCTTGCAAATCTGCATACATTAAGAGGATAGATTCTCGTTTTCAGGATTGTAGTAGACAAAAGTGCTAGATAAAAGATCAATCTAGGCCGCAATCACTCTCAAAAATACCATTTTTATGTTTACGAGTTGTAATTTGCATTATTCAGAAGCATAAAGCTGCGCATGTAATTATTTTCATAAAGCTGCAACAGCTACATGCTGCCGAATAAAGCAAATTATGCCTCGTAAACGTAAAAATAGATTTTCTAGCGCTTTTGGCTACTGAAAAATCCCTATTATGCAAAAGTTGTTCAAATTGTTAGATTTATAACGTATCCAAAAATAATCGAAATCAGAGGATAGGTAACTGTTCTGAACGGATCTGTGCATAGAACATAATCAGTCGCACACGAAAATTCTATAATACAAATCGATCAAAAGTAAACGAAACGTTTATCACGGAAACACTTCCAACCCAGACCAAAACCCCCTTAACTAATATATTCCAGGCAAGGTCACCTGCCGACAGTTGTGATATTAATGAGAGCAGGTGCGGACCCTACTCTCAGAGACTCGGAAGGATTCTCTTGTATTCATTTAGCAGCGCAATTTGGTCACACGTCGATTGTCGCTTATCTAGTCGCAAAGGGAGTGAATCCTAACATGCCTGATAGAAGCGCGATGACACCCCTCATGTGGAGTGCCTACAAAGTGAATAGGTAACGCGAAGAAGCGATAGAATTGCGCACACCTAAAACGCCTTCCCCAGGAAATATGTTGTATCTATGACTCTGAAGTCTTTCCTTTTACAGTCTAGACCCGACAAGGTTGTTGTTAACTTTAGGAGCGTCTCACTCGCTCGCAGATAATTTCCATGGTAATACAGCTCTGCACTGGGCGATCATAGCCGAGAACAGCACAGCGATCTCCACGTTGGTTCATCATGGCGCGTCCTTGGATGTGCCGAATATCCGCGATGAGACGCCGATGACGTTGTTAGGACGTCACATTGGTGCCGCTTGGCTCGGACACAAGATCAGCCAAGAGATTCGCGAGAAACAAGGCAGGACAAGGACATGGTGTAGAGATAAGGTACCAGTCTTGATTTGTTGATAAGATTCTTTGGTTCTTTATATTCTGAATATTTTGCTTCTTTCAGAGACTGCGCTGGTACTGTATGGTCAGTACGCCGTTTATAGTTTTTTATCTAATCGGAATGATCCTTCAGAGCGGACTGGATTATCTAGTGAAATTAGGTGCCTTTGTCACTCTTTACATAGCGTTATATCTAGCAAATCATTTTATCTTTGATGAACGATTGTTTCATATTGTACCGATGTCAATTTACTTGGCTACCAAGGTGAGTTCCACGAATCCTCTTAACATACTCGTGACTAGACTGCGGATCTTTAGGCAAAATAAAAATTATCTGTGTAGATTACAAGAAATAGAAACCAAATAGAAATGTCCTTTCTTCCCTTAATAATTTTAATAGAGGAGAAATCATACATTGACATCTTTAATTCTTAATCGAAAAAAAGCACTCGTCGAATTGGTTCACACGTTAGGTTCCGTATCTCTTGGACAGATAGTAAAGAGTGTCGTATCGCGAGAGACCTGTCCCCGATAACGCACAGGCTAAGCAACGAGAGAGATTTTTTACGATTGATAATACCGAATAAACAGTTTTGTACAGTGCACAGACTTCTGTACGCTACACATTGTAGCTAACGTTAAGGCAAATCCAATGACCCACACATAAATAAGCTAGAATAGTTTTATTCCCGTTTTTCGGGAGAAATAGTTTATCGTTTCCGCGTTCACACGAATTCTGTTATCATTCGCGATTCTTATCGTTTGTTACAGATGTGGATATACGTTACATGGGTGTTCTGGCTGGGCATACACGCTACTTGGTACTTGTGGTTGTTGTTGGTAGGCGGTTCGGTACCGTTGTGGATATGTTTTTTACAGTCTTGGAGGGGCGACCCTGGCGTAATCGTAGCGACACACGAAGACAAGCTGAATGTAAGCATTTCAAGCGGGTGCAGCACTATCGGAGCTTCAGAAAATCGATCTTCTACTGTCCATTTTAAAAGCGTTTCTAGCGAACATTTTATTTTTGTTCATTTTTGCTTTCAGACAGTTCTCGCGAAACCATGTACATTGACAATTTTTTATTTCAACCCTCACACAGTGGGTGTACAAAATATTCGTACACTATTTTCGATCAATTATATTTCATAACAACCTTGATCGATTTCGATGAAACTTTGTACATGTACATAACTTACTTAGATTTACAAAATACATGTTTCAAATTTTCATTACAGACACAGATAAAAGAATTTTAAAATCGTTACCTTTATTTTTTCCTTCGCAATTGCGACCAATAACAATTGAAAAAAGAAAATTATTTACACATTAGCTAGTAAACTATTCCTTCTAACGTCCCAAAAAAACTCAAGCTGTTGGGTCCAAGTTTGAAAAAGTTATTCGTTTTTAAAAGGTGTACGAATACTTTGTACACCCACTGTACGTGCCTCAGGGTGAAAATTCACCTATTTTTACATGTTATAAAATGATTGATCTCTTTTTCTGAGAAATATTTTTTCAATTGATCATAATAATAATTAATTTATCAAATTTAATTTAAGCGTCTTCCTAACACAGAAAGAATTATTTCTGGCAACGAACGCTACATTTTATATAATTCGATTATTCGCAGACAATTATAGAGTTAGCTGAGTCAGGCGGCTTCGAGCCGCAATCATTCTGCAGCAGTTGTTTAGTCAGAAGGCCCATGAGATCCAAGCATTGTTCCACGTGCGATCGATGCGTGGCACGTTTCGATCATCATTGCCCGTGGGTGAATAACTGCATTGGTAAGCCAATAAAAGTAATACGGTCAGAGGTGTGCTCTGTAACATAATCGCTTAGTATTACGGCTTGGATAACGACCGCCCAGTTTAGACAATCTAATCTCGTTGTATCAAAATTCAAACAGTTTAATCGTATTGCAAAACATTTTTAACTGTCTCTTCGCCTCTGATTTCTAGGTGCGCACAACCACAAGTATTTCCTGGGGTTTTTGGCGTCACTGTTAGGCCTCTGCATCGTTGTTCTATCCGCTAGTGTACAGTATTGGAAGTTTGAATGCTGGACAAACTTAACGAATGGCCATACCGCTGACAACTATCTTGTCGCAGCGGCTACATGTGACGCGTGGGTCATGTGGATCACTGCTAATACGTCCTTGCACTTCTTCTGGGTTGGCACGTTGCTGGCGTGCCAGTGTTATCAGGTATAACATTTATTTCAAAGCTAATATTGTACAAGGAATGGAAATGGAAATTGATTGGAACGTAGTGTGAGGGGTAGGAAAAGGGTTAGGCTAGCTTATATTGCTATATTAAGGGGATAGACTCGTCTCTAGGATTGCTAGGGTGCGGGATGCTTCTTCTCATTTCTCGATAATGCAAAGATGGGGTTTTGCAGTAGTCTCAAAAGCGCTAGATAAAAGATCATTGTATTCGGTTCCTCCTTTTTTTAGTTAAAAACAAATATATGTTCCAGCTATATTTAATATAATTAGTAAACAAAATTGTTTAAAATAAGTAGGAGTCAAGGAGCTGTCCTCTGAAGTAAATTTCAAATGAAACACTTAAAATAGTAGGGAGTTGTTGGCAAGAAAATTGAAAAACAATTCGCAAAGGGTTAATATCGAATAATACTTTCGTCGACTGAAATCGTTGTCGGTCAAATCTGGAGTCAATGAAAACTGTGTCGGTGATTTCCACGGGAGCCTCCCTTAACATTGTGTCACCGTTGCCAAAGTTGCATATCTAACTGCACTCTGTTTTCAGATAATGGTTCTTGGAATGACAACGAACGAGCGCATGAACGCCGGGCGGTACACTCACTTCAAGCAAGGAAATCCCTTCCACCGCGGTGCCCTTCAGAACGCAGCGGACTTCTGCAACGTCAGCTTCTGCGGACTAAAAGCAAAGCCCAGCTCGGATTGGTTGCACAGCTTCGATCACAAACAGAGCATCGAGAAGTTGCCGTTGCTCGCTACCAAGGACAACTTCCAATACATATAGATGATTCTCCCCTATCAAGGAAAAAGAAATATCTTACGAGTGACGCGTTCATTCCAGCCGTCAGAAGCTAAACAAAAAAGAAAAGTGTGTCATATCATTTTCGCCTGAAGCACATCTCTGGGCCACTAAACGGAGTTCACTCCCGCAAACAATGTTTTTGCGAACGAGTCCGTCGTTCCAGGAGCTACAAGCGGTTTTTTGCGTATAACAGGATTGAATTGCGTGTCACAAAACAGTAATTTTTTCGTACGCAGCCGACGAACCCACCGGGACATTGAAAACGCGCGTTTACATGTAAAAAGACTGTTCTACGAGCCGTAAGTATGCGTGTCCTCCCATTCGCCATAATTTTTTCCGTATATTTTCTATTCTATGAGCATCGAACAGCATGCACAAGTACTTCGAACAACTTTCTCCAAAGGATCGCCTCGGCGAGCTTTCCTTTCGACCACCTGTATTTATTGCTATCCACTCCCAAAGGATATATTTACAACGCATTGTAAATATCTGTGTTTCACGTGTAAGCGTGACGTAGTCGTTAGCCCTTCCGCGAAGGCAAATTTCGATATACACTACTGTGCAAAAGAAAGAAGCATATTTAATAGAAAAGCGTAAAAAATCAAATAAGAACACAGTAAGTTTTGAAAAAGGATTCTGCTGTTTAATTGAATAGTTCTGAGAATTATGTGTTATTGCGGATTATCTAGTACTTTAAATGCAATAAATCAAATGAATCAATCATTGTACAATACAATCCAATCGTCACACTACATAAAGATATCGTTTGTCATTATATCTTATAATTATACTGGGTGCTTCTTTCTTTTGTACAGTAGTGTATATTGAGATACAGGATTTTTCAAAAGGTAGGGCTAAAGGTACCAGTTATCGCGCCCCATCCGGTTATCGGACACAAAACGAAATTTTTCGAAATTAATAAAAATAACATGAAGTACCTATAATACTATAGTATTACTTTATCTATTTTTAAAAATAAAATTGATGTTTCCCCTTCGTATTTATATACGAAAGTATTGAAGTATTACAATCGTTTTTGTTTAGTATCCGATTATAGGAAATGCTAAGAAACTGTGATATGCCAGAGAAAAAAAATCGATTAATTAATTTGTCATCACAAATTTCTTGTGTCCGTTAAATAGGACCAAAACTTCGTTATTATGAAGAGAGGTTGATAATCAATCGTTTATCACGAATAATGCAAAATATATTACAGAATGTAACTGGTACCTTTACCCTATATTGTAATGGTCGAAACACTGAATCGTGTTACACTAAACTTGTATTATTTATTTATCCGTGACTGTATCGACATACTGAATTGTTAGTACGTATCCTAAATCGTAAAATTTGCCAGTTTGCGAAAGGGTTAAACACGAGTACGTCGACGCTCGTTCCCGAGAATTGTCTTTTAGTTATTCGGAACACCGTGTGGAAGGGATAATTCCAAACCATATCGAAGAAAAATACCTATATAAGAAAGAACCATGACAGTCAGTTCTACGAGAGATCATTGTATGACGTACTTTTTAATGATATTATTTATTATAATTGTTTGTACTTTGTAGCTTGTAAGCCGTAGGGAATACATCCACGGAGAAGAGACAAACAGCAATATCGTCGCAACTATATTTGCTAAACGCCTTTCAAACTACAAAAATCTCTGTGTTAAACAATGCGAACAGCTCGGAACAACTTCGTCAAGAGACAAACATTGACAAAAAAAAAGAAAGAAAAAGATAATGGTGATTACGCATTACGGCGTACATATACACGTGTAAGAAGACTACGTTTAAGGATTTGAATTAAGAAGCAAAAACCGAACACGCTGCTGCTAAACTGAGATAGATGACATTTGAATTGCATATTACTACCGTTGGCCGTGTAAAATCTGTTCTTTCATACTTCCCAGTAAGTTTCACCTGTCTTCTTTAAGTGCCACGCTTGTATTCTCCGAAGGACATCCATCTCTACAGGGTGTCCCGAAAATGTTGTACTTCCTCGAAAGAGGTGATTCCCGAGGTCATTCGAAGCAACCTGTTCCCTCTGCAAAAATCTTCTCCACGGTCTTGTTTAGAAGTTATTAACGAAAAGGAGAAACATTAAGACTAGGTTCTAATATTCTTAATTTGCGATTACTAAGATTGTAAAGATGCTTCACCGAGGAATTATTTACCAAATTTATTTCTTTGGGTATATATTATTGGAAAAATGGCCAAAAATTTGGACAGACACATTCTTGTTATGTTTATAAAATAATGTGAAACAGTTATTTCTAGAGCTCCGTAAACCTAGCGTTAAGGAGAAACATGCTTAGAGTCACCTCAGGAATCACCGTTTTCTGCTTCTTACGCTTTTTTCTGGGACACCCTGTATACTTATGTAAAACTCTTTGCACTTCTTAATCTCTCGCAAGGTTTGATTAACGTCGATCTATCTAATTCGTTCTTAATTGCGTAAACGAGGCAAAACGGCGAGCATCTTAACGATAGCAATATAAAACTATTTACAAAATAGAGCGTATACATAACAATTGTTTACCAATGTCTGTTCCAATGGGTGTCACACGTGAATAATATCGTGAAACATTTTCGAGAATCTGTCTTATTGTAGGTAGCGATCGAGGAAAACAGAAAACGACGAAAAAGAATAGAACGGTCTGGAACACAGACACGCAGAGAAAAAAAGGGAAATTTTGTACGACAATTAACGGGAGGCGACGATAAGTGTACGCTATAAGGATCAACTTGGTCAAGTTCAATGTTCTTTCACATTCCAAGCCATGTACTCGCGCCTGTAATTATTAGACTGCCGATTTTATGCGTTCAAGAGAAAAAGTGAGCGGAAGATACGGTGTTAAAGGTACATACGAATTTCTACTTGGTTTCTGTGCCTTGCAATCGATACAGAAAATGCTGCACAAAGATCCGCAGTCTAGTAATTATCAATTTCTTCTTTTACCTGAATGTTAGTACACACACGTCTATGTATACTTCCGGTTTGAATTATTGTCAGCCACTGAAACGTATTCGAGCGAAACACGCTGTCACAGACAGTGTCACTGTTAAGGTTGCAGGTACCCACGTCAATTCCAGTTTTTATCATTGTTAGAAACGACAGAAAGTTGCGTTGCGCGCACAATTATCGCGAGAAAATAAAAAGAAATTGTCAAATTGTACGATCGATCGCAACCTTAGCAGGAGCTAGACTCAATTGGCAGGGAATGGTTCGATTTTGTCGTTCTGTAGGCGATTTTCTGTCAATGATTAACAATCTCCATCGACGGAGTGTGCGTACATTTGACATCGCATTTCGAATAGGTGCCTAAATCGTAAACTAGCACGCAACGTGTGTTACAGATTGAAACGTGTCAGCTGTATGTTAAGTTTTTGACGTAACACTAACTCTTGGTAGCGTCTAGAAGACAAACTACACGATGCGAAAACTTGGTTGTTTGGTCGTCTTGGGTTGGAAGAGTTTCCGTGATAAACAAAACAGGCATGGAATAGTGAACTGTATCGTTTACTTTTTATCGATTTGTATTATAGAACTTTCACTGGTCTCAGGCTACTTTTAATTGTATGCGACTGATTATATTCTATGTACAGACCCATTCGGTTTCGTTATACAAACGTGTAAATAGTCAGCTCTTTTGGTGAACCCGCAGAACAATTAACTATCCTCCGATTTCGATTACTTTTCGACAGAGTTGTGTTGAATCACTTCACGAATTATAATTATGAAGTAATTCAATTACATTTTAGCACAACTCTGTTTTTGGATACGTCATAAATCTAATTTCGAACAACTTTTTCACGATAGTCGCAACAAGTTGTCCGAAATATCGATTTCTACAACATGTCCAAAAATCATCGTAATCGAATGATAGGTAACTGTTCTGCGAGTTCGCCGCTCTATTATTCCGATTGTACTTTTCTTTAACGCACCTGTGTACAGAACAGAGTTAACATTCAGTACATCCTGTCTTCTATAGCATTATCAGTCGAGAGATACATATTTCTCAAAGTGTGGACCTCATGTACAGAATGTTAAACAAACGACGTTTATATACGAAAACGTTGAGAAGCGTTAGGGAGTCGATGATATTAATTCAGAATCGAATACTCGATTGTCGGAATTTAATTGATGAAACATGTGTATAAATATTCTAAATACAAGCGTAAGTTATAAGCGAGAATTGATTTGTATCAGACTGCTCGATTGATCGTCGAAACGAATGGCGTTTGTTAGGTGTAACCTTCTTTTTTAATATATATATATATATTTATGCGTATTTCCGTTCTAGTCTGACCGATATTAGGGGTAACTCGACATTTAGGTTTCGTTTAATTAAGAATTAACCCTCGGGAGGCCGGAAGCCAATGGTTTTATAAACAAATTATACCTTAGATCCATTCAAATCCCAATTTACCTACTTTCTTTTAGACACTGCGTTACCAGTTTTTTGAATTTTTTGAAATGTTTCTTGTAGCTGAGTCTATAAACTTTCTCGATTGCAATAACATAGTGAAAACTGTACATCATACATGAAAGACATTTGAAATGTACATCGAAACGTACGTGATTAACAATCTAAGTTAGCCAATGGAAATGAGGAAAGTGCATGAAGCTTTCGGGTCCAAGGAGACCCGGGCACCGCCGCCTGAGGGTTCACCAGTCACGATACTCTGTAAGTGAGCGCGACAAACACTTATCTGGTCTCCGTTCACCAACGAAAATCGGGGAGAGCCGGTAACCAAGAATGCATTTGAACATTTTGAAGAAGCATACACGCAATAAACGAACAAATATACAATACAACACGGGACAAATTTTTATAATTGATGTTTTGACATATTTTACTTGTGCGTTGCGAACGTCTACTTTGGCAGGTATATTGCTACTTTGTGCAAAGGGAAACGGGTTGTTTGACGGCACAATTAAAAGATGACAGACACGCGAGCACTTGAATATTTAGATAGTAGTTGATAAACGACAAACAAAATGAAAAAAAAAAACAGAAAATACGTGTTTCCGATGGAAGGACAGTAAATGTAATCTTGTAAAACATTTTTTGCGACTTGTTACACATTTGGAATATATATATATTATATATAACGCCTCCTTGCGAACGATACACGTCGCGTAGACCAGCTTACAGCTGCTGTATCGAATCTTGCTAGACTAAAACTAAAAACCGTTCTACAAATACTTCCAACCGAATCGATGTAAATATTTCTTTTTTCCGTTCATCTTCAAGCTGCGTTTGAAACGATTCAGAAAATTTCGCGAGACGTTGGAAGTCTACGAAATTTTGGTAAATAATTGCGGATTTAAATCAAAATAACTATGTGTCATAAAAAACGAATAAAAAGGAAAATGATCAATTACTTGTCATTCATTGAACTGTGTTTACAGAAAATAGTACCATTTTCTTACAAAAAATAATACTTTTTATTTACACGCGAAGGGGAAACATCAATTTTATTTTTAAAAATAAAGTAATATACTGGTACTTCGTGTTATTTTTATTATTCTCTAAAAGGTTTGTTTTGTGTCTGATAAGGGGGTACGGTAACTTTCGAGGAACAGACCGTGTATATTTTCTACTAATTTTTGCGAACATTTGAACGCAGTTAACCATCTTTCACTGTCGTTCGACAGTTCAGTTCAGTTCAGTTGTAGTTCGATGTTAATCTAATTTTAATGTTCGTTTAATTCAGTTCGCTTTTCGGGAAATGCGTTTATCATGGTTTCCGCAGACGAGTATCCTTGCGTCGATGAAACGGAAGCTTCAAACATATCATCCTTGCAGTCGGATAGCTGTGGGATCGACACTAGCCTCAAAGAGTCGCATGCAGAACCTATAAACAGAGAGGGTAACGTTCTCCAGGAATATAACTGTATATAAGCCAGGAGAAATATCAATTAAGCGGTACGCTTGTTAAGTTAAAGATTGCTCATGTCGCATGCTGCATGGAACTGTAAACAGAGGAGTTCCGGCAGATCACTATTGCAGAACAGACGCAGCTGAGCTATCCCCTAAGAAAGAGCCGTTGGCTAGCAAGCAGCCTATGCAAATACAATCGACAGCGCCATGCTTATGTCATGCTCATAAGATGTAACACGATCACTTTCACGCGACGTGGCATAATTATTTATTAATTTACATTACGATTCCAGGGCCTACACTTTGCCGTTGAAATACAAGAATGGTAATCGTTCAAGAGTATTTCTATAGTCAGAGTTGGAAATCGACAATACCGTCAACCGTTTTTAATTTGGTCGATTAATTAATGATCTTGATTAAAAACAATTGTGATCGATTTAATCTAACATTTCCACCGAATTATTTCTTTCCCTCTTTATTGATGGAATCAAGCGATGAGCTAATAAATTAATCCTTAATTGCAATTGATAATCGAATGTTTCAACTGTAATCATTAAAGGATAATTGAATATTTCAACTACAATGATTAAAATCGGTAACTGGTATGAAATATTGCCCAACTCTGTGAAAAATTATAGTACCGCTGTGCATGTTCATTGTTCAATTTTAACTACATTCTTTCGGTTTATTTTTTAGCTGCACCGACTCGCCCGCCCCTTTTTTGTCCTTTTAAATGGAAATGGCCTAAAAAAGATCATACTAAAAGGAAAGATACAACATACAAAGTTAGATTAACACAACAGAAGTGTCCTCATTATGCTGAGGTACTATGGAGAGGATAATTAATTCCTCTGTTTATTTTAAACGCCATAATTAGTGTCTTCAACTCTTTACATAAGAGGCAGTAGGGTTGCCACGTTTCAGGGTTTATTGCACAGTTAAAAAGTGGAAAAGGTTGAATCATAAATTTACGAAAGCAGAAAGGATACATACAAGAATGTGTCCTGACATATAATAGCTCTAATTAAACTATTCATGAACACGATTACGATACAATTTACACGAACACTTAAGTCAAAATTATTTGATAACAAGGTTGCATAAATAAAACCTAATAATAATATTCTCTTTCAATCTAGCCCTTTATGTGCTGCGAAATATCCGAAGGTATACCAAACAAGAGATACTCCAAAACACCAAAACCAATCGCACCACCAAAAACTGAAGAAATCCCAAAACCTGAGGAACCGAATCCAATGGAGAAGATTGAGATTTATTACTTCGATCATGGGAATTCCGCGTAGGTGCAAACACATTTTTAAACATTAACAGAATAAACTTGAAGATGTACAAACACAAAAGAAACAAAAATAATCCGGACAAAGGAGCTTTTGTAAAAGGATCCATGCTTTTTTCGCACAGATATTTCCGAACAACGGACTGCCCACCGATTTTAGCGACAGAAAAATGTGCAGAAAAGACGGACCAAGCAGCAACACGATTTTGGGCTGAAATATTCGGGACAGTCCACATCGGCACCGCGTTTGTCACCGCGTTTATCCTGCAATTAATTCGCTTCGTGCTCTACAGCATAATCAGACCGCTCACCGTGGGCATTCTGCAAATGTTTGCGGATTATTTCATAAAACCCTGCCTGTCCATCCTCTTCAACGCTATTATTCAGCCTGTGTTGATTCTGTTCTACAACATCGCCACATCTTTGAAGGACCTCTGCGAACCCATCGCAGAGGCAGTTGGTCTATTCTTGAGGGAGATTGCTAACTTGTTCGCAGCGATTAGGATAGTGGAAGTGAAACAGGGTGTCCCTTCTACTGTCTCTTACACTTGACAGGAGAAAATGTGCTTCCATTGTAAGCGCAAAGCTTATAGAAATCTTCGCTTGCAAAACAAATATATGTAGAACTTCTTAACACTTTACCTACCGGTTGCATTGCAATCTTAAATGAAACTATTAGATGACGTTATTGAGGGTGACTTGTTAGTTCACAATGAAAATTGCTGTTGCTATTGAAGGTTCCATTAAAAAGTATTTAGTCACGTACCATAGATTTTTCAAAATTATGCAATAATCACTGGTCGGTAATGTGTTAACATCGCTTGCGAAACAAAAGTATAAGTATCTTAACGATGAACATTTGTACCTTACCGCGAGGTAGATGGTGATTTGGTTATTGGAGAAACTGGAGACAGGATTTTAAGAGGACCTGGAACTCTTCTGCTGAAAATACTCGCAGGATCAGAACAGGATAGCGAAAGATATAATCTGCGTAAATGTATACTGTACGTTCGAGTGAATAATAATTATTGTTAATTAGCTGTACCTGATAGTATTTTCATCGTAGAGTGGCATAAAAAGGCATCGTTTACAACGAGGGACATTGTTCGAACAATGCCGCTTCCAGGACTGGGAATAAAAAGAGTTGGAACGAAAATAACACGTGCCTTAACACCAGGTATATATTTGGTATTACTTTAACTTTACAATATTATTATCGTTTCATTCGCTTTGTCTCATATCGTTATTTGTATTTTTTTTTTTACAGAACAAATTATCTCTTATAGCAACTAACTTTGTCAATAATAATCAATAATCATCCTTCGTCTCTTCCGTATATCTTACTGTTTAATAAATTATGTACAATCTCACAAACAACAAACGGAGGAACCTAATTACATCATGTAGTTGTTGTTCACACTTCGCTATGTACAGGTACTACTGGTTTTTACAGAATTGCGCTTTCGCTCCACCTGCGTGTGGTCGTTTATCCTTTTTTTTTAAACTCTGTTGCTCGCATATTCTATGTTTAAAAAAAAAAGAGAGACAGAGAAAGAGAGGGAAGGGGAGAAGGGAGAGAAAGAGAGAAAAAATTAAAACGGTGGAAAACAAACGCCTATCGTCACCTAGTCTCAGGAACTGCAACCTCTGGCTTGCTGTGCATTGCGATCTAGGTGGCTGTGGTCGGAGTCTCCTGGATGGCTAAGGTTTGTGAAGGCGCAGATGATGATGTCGAGTCACCTGAAACCAGAAGACCATTGTCAATCATTGTAATCCCATCATGCTTGTCGAAGACAATAAAAATGTACCATTATTTTCTTGGAATGAAGTTCATTTTTGACTGTGGCAGCCATCTATAATTCTGGCGAATTGAGAAGGTAGACTTTCGTTTCTAGGATTGCAAGGGTGCGGGATGCGCCTTCTCGATAATGCAAAGATGGGCTTTTGGGATGGGTAGTCAAATCGCTAGATCAGACATGAGCAGTTCGTTGCTCGATCGGAGGCATTCTTAAGGAATACCCCCGCTTCTCCCGCCCGCGCATCTTGCTCCCCGTGGCGGCTCGGAGCACTACGAGAAGTGGGGGTATTCCTTGAGAATGCCTCCGATCGAGCACTGCTCATGCCTGCGCTAGATAAAAGATCAATCTAGGCCGCACTCGCGCCCAAAAGTCCTATTTTTACGTTTACCAGGGGTAATTTGCATTATTCGGAAGCACAAAGCTGCGCACATAGCTATTTTGCTGAATAATGCAAATTACGCCGCGCAAACGTAAAAATAGGACTTTTGAGGGCGATTGCGAAAAACCGTATCTTTGGAAAAGGGGGGCGCACCCCGCACCCTTGCAATCTTAGAACCGGGTCTACCCCCTTTTCTGTAAATTATTAGTTATATAGGCCTTTGAAGGCCATTTAAAAATATACCAAAAAATGAAAAGCTTCAATTAACTCAACAAAAACCATGAAGATAATGGAATAAAAACGTTTAAAAATTGATACACATCCCATTTTTAGAAGCTTGTTATACGGTATTATTTTGTAAATTACCAATCGTTGAAAAACATGTGGACTTCAAAGAAATGGAAACGAATGTACAACGCAATAGTAAAGGAAAATGTAAAGATGTTTTCCTCGAGGCCGAAGAGAATAAACAAAAACATGAACATGCATATAGATATTCGACGACCATTATCTCGGTGTGCGTCACCGCGTCCATTTATGTAACCGCGCGATTTTAGTGGGTCGGTATCGCTTGTATCGTTATACATATACAGGGTGTACCGTAATTGATGGCGCAAATAGGAAGGGGTTGGACGATAAAATAATTTTGTCCTCCTTTTTCCTATCTGCACTCCTACGTGGGACGTCACTGGCTAACACATTGAATGCCACTTTAACTTTGCGATATTCAGCTCGTTTCGCCATTTTATTTTATTATTCGGCTATTTTCATCATTTTTAATCGTCCACAACTCGTAAACCAATTGTTCAAGTTCGACGAAATTTTCAGCTTGTATATAGCTTGTATATTATTCTATATTTTAACTTCTAAATATATTCTAGCGAGGCGATTAGTGTGTGAGTCCACTGTCCTCGCATCAATTTATTTGAACTCGAAGCAGTTTAGTTTAATTTTCCTCTGAATGCTATCTCTAAAGGCGGTAGACTCGTTTCCAGGATTTCAAGGGTGCGGGATACGCCTTCTCAATTCTCGATAATGAAAAGATGGGGGTTTTCAGTAGTCAAAAACACTAGATAAAAGATCAATCTAGGCCGCAATAGCCCTCAAAAGCCCTATTTTTAGGTTACAAGGCGTAATTTGCATTATTCGACAGCGTGTAGCTGTCGCAGCTTTATGAAAATAGCTACACGCGCAGCTTTATGCTTCCGAATAATGCAAATTACGCCTTGTAAACGTAAAAATAGGACTTTTGAGGAGTACGGCCTAGATTGATCTTTCATCTAGCGCTTTTGACTACTGAAAAATCCTTGCAATGCTAGAAACGAGTATACTCCCTTAACAATTAAATTCTTCTGAACTAAAAAACTGAATTATCTGAGTTTATATATCACTAAATTATCTCAGGAACTCTCATTGGCTCGTGAGCTCTTTACATGGCAGTGAATGTGTCGAGGGTTGAAGAAGAGAGAGACAGAAGAAAGAGAGTCACTCTTTCAGATTTAGACACAAGGTCTCGGCAGCGGTTGCATAATAATATCGATCGTAGTTGGTCGAGCCTTACCCAAGAGGGCAGCCTCTAAGTCCCCCAAGATCTCCGTTTCCTTGGGATCGATCAGGTTGAAGCGTTGATTAAGGAGCGTGAGGTGGGCGAACACACAATTGAGGTGAGCGTGCAACCCCAATAGTGCTACCTCTCTGAAGTGGCAGTGGTAAATGTGTGCCACCACGTGGTACAGTAGCCGCAGGATCTTACGCACTATCGATTCGAACGAGCTAGGAAATTCATTTGCTGGAACATCAACGAAAACGAATGATTAAAATACCGTTATGCTTCCTTCCCTTCGGCAGCGCATATACCTTCCTACCCTCGAGTTTCTACAACGTTGTATACACGCTAGGGCTTGGGCAGAAATTGGTTCTTCAATGTTTGGAAGACAGAAAAACGGAGAATAATTACTGAATATTTTTTAATAAAATATCATAGAGAAAATTTTACTAGGGAAAAATAATTGCTAATTTATTCTTATACAGAGCGAATCACGAATCGTGATCAGTATAGATTACTCTGTTATTAGCAGCCCGGTCGAAAATGTTTTTATCAGCTATAGCATGGTTTCTTTTTTGTTAACATTTTTCTAATACAGACTATCGACTCGGCAAGCACACAAGACCAAAGGATTAAATTGAAACAAATTGTTTCGTCAAACAAAAATGGCGAAATTAGGATTCATGGTTTTAATTAAATTTTAAATTCTTCCGCAGTTTTTAGATAATGACTAAAGTTGGTGCATTCAATATATCAGCGCGGAAATTCATTTTCAAGTCTGAAAAAGTAATTAAAACATTGAACAATTCAAGTAGTTAACGTGTTCGTTCAGTATACATTTTCAGGAAGTTGGTCTGATTAAAATGTCTTCAAAACTGTTCATAAAAATGTAAATTTACTGCAATCGATTACTGGAACGCAGAGTTTTATCTTTGTTAAAATCACATTAAGTAGAGATCCACAGTTTCTTAAGCAAATTATCAAACTAAAACATCCCTTACAAAAAGAGCATAAAAAATGCCGTCGATATTTCTTGAAATAAACATTTTCTACTATTCTGAGTATGCTCAAATTACACAGAACCATAAAAATTCGTCTAACAATAACCAACAACGGATAGAAACACAGTTTCGCGACCCAACGAGGACGCATATAATAAACAAAAGTGGCGAATCCATAAAACCGTCGCTGCGAGGGCAGACCGGTCATAAAATAAACTTTTTTCCCCGTCAGATTCATAAAAGTTTTAGAGATCTCGATTTGGGATCTCGTCAGATCTGGTTAGGTGCTGCCGTAAAATGCAAAATTGCTCATCGAACAAATGAACGGATATTTTTTGAGCTTTCGCGTACGCGGAACTGTTTTCGACCGTCTATCTCATCCGCTATCTGTACTACTTACCATATTTCGTAGGAAATATAGTTTCGTCACTAACGGTGCGTTGTGTAAAAGTCATAACATAATCTATATACTGTGGCGCTGCCACTCTCGTTTTCTTCCCCTTCTCGTCGAACCACAGATACGTTCTGAAACGATAATAATAATAACAATTAGTGGACCGCAGATCTTTACGTTAAACCAACGGTTTTCAACATGGGAGGCGCCAAAATTTTTTAATGAAACATTAACTTGAAGTTTTCACTTTTCTGTAATAAAGTTTTTGTAGTAAAAGGTAGGGAGACGCGGAAAAATATTTTTTCGGAGAGGCGAAGTTATAAAGGTTGAAAACCGCTGTTAAATGAAAATTGTCTGCACACATCATGCATCCGAATAATGCAAATTATTAGAGTAATGTAAATTACACCTTCTAAACGAAAAAGAGGACTTTTGAGGGCGATAGCGCCCTAGATCGATTTTTTATCTAGCGTTTTTGACTGCGGAAAACCCCCATTTTTGTATTATCGAGAAATGAGAACGCGAATACCTTTGCAGTCCTGGAAATAGGAGTCTGCTCCCTTAAATGAACGGTTTCCAACATGGGAGGCGCAAAAATTTTTTAATAAAAAATTAACTAGTAGTTTTCACTGTTTTGTAATAAAGTTTTTGTAATAAAAGATAGGGAGAGGCGGAAAAATATTTTTTCGGGGAGGCGAAGTAGTATAAAGGTTGGAAGCCGCTGTTAAATGAAAATTGTCTACATCAATTGTTTCTTTCTTTAATAATATTTATAAGTAGACAGCGGATCTTTATGCGAAATAAAAGTTTTCTACCTGAATTGCCACAAGCTGGAGTGAAATTGAAATTTATTTTCAGTCTTAACATGTTTTAACATTTTTGTCATAAACGCATAAAATCCGCTGTCTATTTATAAGTTCGAAAAAATATATTGGCATTATTAAACTCTTTAATCAATTTAATCATGTGCGGAAATTCTGAAGAAAATCTAACAGATGTCAAATATACCCAGATCCATAGACTGTAATTATTTCAGATTTTTAAGTAGAACGTCCTGGTTGTAAAAAATTAAAACAATCGGAAAAATACAGAATTCAAAGGTTGACATTTTGTTGATGCCCTATCGAATGGTCAATTAACCTTTTAATTAGTTCGTGGCGCATCACACACCCATTCGTTATTCTAGCTATTGCCTATTTCTACCTACTGACTTTCTGAAACGATAAGAGAGCGAAATTACTCGACTGGGTAATGTCGGTCGAACGAAGCAACAAAGGGAGAAACGGCCAGACAAAAAAGTTACGAGAGGATATGAGAGAGAGGAGAGTTGTTCGGAGAATGCTCCTTAAAAGTCTTCGTCTGCATCGTTCTTTTTGTTGTTCGAGCACTGTGTTCTTAGACGAAAAAACTTTCAGAAACGTCAAAGAATTCTCGTCGCTCCGACAACTGAATTTCTGGACCTCCAATTTCGTTTGTGCGAGGCACATTAACGCTTTATACGTCGGGAGAATTTTATTATTAGGATCTTTTATGATTGTAATGTACTAAAAAACAACACAAAAATGTTCGACTTATCAAATCCATTTCACATCTATTTTTCACAATTGTTTTAGAACTTATTTTTCACTAAATCGTCGGTTAAATATAGAAATTCAACCCGAATTCCAATATGTTTGGGTTCATTTCAATCAAAAAAATGTCCCAGATGTATCGGGGTAACAGGTTCACAAAAAAAATCATTACAAAACAAAAAATTTTTGCCATTTTTTATGATTGCAATGTACTAAAATCTGTTTCTCACAATTGTTTTTAAAGATTCAGAGACCCTCGGTTGGGATAATCGAGCTTCCACTTCATCGTGGATTAGATAAACAAATTCAACCAGAAGTGCATCATGTTTGGCTTCATTTCAATCAGAAAAATGTATCGGATATACTGGCATTAGTTTTACAAAAAAATCATTACAAAACAAAAAAGTTTCGCTACTGATTTAGCACCGTCTCCTTCAAGCTCCCCTAGGAGAGGAAGGAATATTTCTCGAAGAGGGTGGAGAACAAATTGGTTTGCATTGCGACGTACCTTAAACCGGGACCGGTCATGTCGGGACAGCCCGTCATGGTGCAGAACTCGGATATCGTTCCGTAAACGAGGTTGATGTGATCGAACAGTGCGAGGGTGTGTGAGGCCAGCCACTCGTTGTAGTCGAGACCGGGCGGCAGATCGACCAACATCCTCAGGTCCAGCTCGGGCAGTTGCCTTTCGAGGGCCGCCTCCTCGAGGTACAATTTCGGATCCTCTGTGGTTCCCGCATCCTTCTCCTTTCGTCGGGCTTTTCTACGAACAGCGGTAAAATCGCTCGTTTAGTAACCTCGCACAGCCCGAGACTAACTCTCACCTTTTCTTTTCTCTCTCCTGGGCCGCGCGTGCTCTGCTCTAGAAACGCTGCTCTCAAGCGACAAAGCGAATCATTCGAACAGTGCGACCGTGTCTTTCTTATCGATGCGATTACGCGGCCGCGATATACGACACGAAGCGTTCAACCCTGATCCCCACCCTTTCGTTCATAGCAAAATAATTATCATCAGATCTCAAGCGAATCTTTATGCAAAATGAAAATGTTTTGCTGTTCGAATTTTTATTTGTCGGAGACCGAAATAGGAAACTGTATAAGCGACACGAAGAATGGCGACGTTTCCTCAATTGTTTAACCCCATTGAACAGAGAAATGAATATTGCCCGCAATTTCTCCCCGGACTCAAAGAATGATGATCGAAAAGCATACGCACACGAACGCCGCGACAGTTCACCGACACGGAGACTTCCATTTGCGGCGGAGCGAAGTGTCCGCGGGACGAGCGCGATAAAAATTTCGCAACTGGCAAAGGAGAGCGGGAAACGCATTTCTCGAGGCTCTCCACCGAAGGAGAAATAAAAGACTTTCGCGCGGAGAACGGGGCTGCGAATTCGACGTCTCGTTACAAATGGGGCCTTTAATCTGTGTTTCGAGCGCGTCGGGATCGAGAGATTTAGCGCATCTAGAGCGCGAGAACTTCTCGAGCCGTGAAGAACAGGCGTGAAGATCGTTCGACGAGATCCGACAAGATATCTGTTAGTTTTCTAACGTCTGATCGTGAGGTGGAACGAGGATTCGAAAAAAGAATGGAAGATTCTAGGTTCGGATTCTCCGATTATGAGCCGGCGCCACGCCCACTGGCGTTTTGCTCCGCCCACTGGCATCTGAGTTTGTTCTTTGCATTGCAGATTTATGTAGACAATTATGTATAGACATGCTTTTTAAGTATAGTGTACAATTATGTGGATATTTACGTTTAAATATTGTGCACAGAAACTTTGGTTTGAATATAGTGTACAGTATACAATGAATAGACTGCAGATCTTTATGCATTTATAGCAAAATTGACTAGATGAAATTCAAAATTGTTGTAAAATTTAAAGAATTGAACATTTCTCCTCTATTCAAATCATTAAGGGAAAAACTAACATGCAACTTGGTTTCTATTTTTTGCAATCGCCGCAGACAATTTTATTTTGCATAAAGAGATCCACAGTCTAGTAATAAATAAAAATTGTATTCGATTCTGTAAAATTTTATATTCTAGCATTTCTTGAAAATTTTTAGAAGCCCTAAATGCATAAAGAAATAGAATTACAATTTTTCGTAATTCTAATATGTAGTATACCAGCTGATGTCCCCATTACGAGCCAGCGCCACGCCCACTGGCGCTTTGCTCCGCCCACTGTAAAATACGAGTTGCACGAAAGTCAACCACAATCAGAAAACGCATAAACACAATTTGTTGCTCCAGGACTCGACCACGGCCTTCTGGGATTGCCGTTCGACCGAGGGACGCATCGCATCACGTTTATGTTTGTAATGGCGCGGGCACGTAGCGCGAAACTTCTTGATTGGACCGAGCAATCACGTATCCGGCTAATTACCGGGCCAGCGGCGCACAAAGCTCAGAAAGTTCGAGCGCGTTGTCCCGCCGAAATCAATGGGGAGAGCAAACTTCGGGGATCGTATGGCGTCGAATCAGTGCGACGATTGCACCGAAAACCACTTGATAGTGTAGTTGAGATTTATATTCGAATAAACAGGAAATCAATTACACTGTTCGATTCAAAAAGACCCTCGGTAACAATCGTCAGTCTTCACAAGGAACGTCAATGAACGTTTGGAAGTTAAATATTTATCGTAATCTCATTTACTTCGAGACTGATAATGGAAGTGTTCGATATTTTTTAAAGAATATTTCGATATTTTAATTATTTCTTCATGAATCTCTGGGAAATATATCCGTGATGTCCTGCAGATTAAAATGAGTCCAAACACGATACAATTTCTAGCCTATTTGTTTGCTTAATTCACGATTTAGTAGAATCTCTATTATCCGAACTGGAACCCAAACTGCAGAGTTGAAATTGATCAGAGAATTTGGTTCACAAAAATATAACTGTGGATGTATTTATGATAAAAATGAATAAATGCAAAACTTTATTGGCTTCCAGAAATGTTCAAAAAATGTTAGAAAATAGAATTCCACAGAATTTAGTACGATTTTTATTTAGTCCGGATCTCGGAAGACTGCTACCACTGAAAATAAGATTTTACATGATTCCGCGTTCTCAAAATTTGCCAACAAAGATTGATTCTTGTATAAACATCCGCAGTCTAGTAATAATATTTCAATTGGAAATACCGTCGTATTAATTTTATTTCGCATGGAACTCCACGGTCCAGTGGCAAATATTAATTTTCGAAGATCGATCAACGTGTTATGAATATGTGAAAATTGCTTTCAGCGCGAGATTGTGCGGTTCGAATTTCTTCTGGGAAAATGGAGTTCAGAGGAGCGAATCGAATCAATGGAAGTCGAGGCAGGACGCATCGATTGCACGCCGTCCGAGCGTCGCGACACATAATTCACGATGCAAACAGTTGGCAAACGTATCGCTCGCCAATTCTCTATCTTTGATTACAGGTTCGCGTAACACGTGACCCCTGCCTGAAATTACATCCCATTGATTTCGGTGTGAACTGGCGTCTAATTATCGAGTAGAGACTCCCGGCTGTGATTCGTCCGCGAATCGATCGATTCCGTTCGCGGAAAACGGCTCCGGGAACAGATAAAACCGGCACCACCTCAACAAACTGCCGCACAGTGGTCCGAATTGAGAAATTCAGTGACATTTATGTATAACTTTTAAACCATAAGAGATATTGCCATGAAACTTGGACTTCGTAATGTAGTAATGTTATCTGACAGATAGGTTAAAACAAAAATAACAATTACATATTTTAACAAGATAAACAATAACAAATATAAATTTTATGTAGCTGCATATCTTTTAAAGCTATTCAAGAATTAGCTTCCGCATTTAATTGTTTATGTTTTTTCCTACAGTTTATTCGTATAGTGGATATATACGGATCAGATGTTAACAGAAGTCTATAAAATAAATCTTCATTCGTAATCGATCTGGAAAATTTTCTTGTATTTTTCAATCTAAATTTTTAAAAATCTTTGTGTTTGCTTTCTAAAGCTTCTTCCGTTAATTGGCCAATCGGAAGTAAGGCATACTTTATGATTTCTGCACCATGAATCAATATTTTGTGTACAGATGCTGGGCATATAGTACCAACTGTAATTTGTGATAAAATATTTAGCCGTTTCTTCTGTATACTCTTTGAATTTTATAATATCTATTCACTGCGAAGACGAAATTACCTGTAATATAATATAATTTTTTTAATTAAGGTTATATTAAATCCAGCTTTTCAAAATCTATTCAATACAATACAATGGAATTATATTATTTATAGAATTTTTTATGGTAATTGTCGTACACTGGCAAATTTGATTAATATCAGTCTGTCTACGCATAAGATGATATGCCGCGGATGGATTAAACTGTAATAACTTCAACGGTGGGACAGCGGGGGAAATGATTTTTACATGATCTTATAGGGGAAAATCTACTGGAAATATTCTATTTTGTTACAATGCGCGATCCCCTGGGACAAAAAAGATACACCTTGTCAACCGTAAAGCATATTGAGATTTTTCTTTATTTCATTCAATATTATGTTTAAAAGACATTGTATACGATAATTATTAATGGCGTGCACGAATTCTTATCTCGATCGGAATTGTAGAAAGAATTCTAAAAGTTGCATTTTACAATTTTTTTATGTGGGCCTGTATTGAAAATTTAAAAAATACGTTTTGTAGATCTGTGTGAGTTATATGCACTGAAAATCTGCAATTTTTACCATCTTTAAACGTTTGTAGCCCATTGCAACGTCGACCGATTTTGACGAAATTTTTAGAATACGTTTAATTCATACAGATCTACAAAACGTATTTTTTAAATTTTCAATGTAGGTCCACATGAAAAAATTGTAAAATGCAACTTTTAGTATTTTTTCTACAATTCCGATCCATTACAATTTTAGAAAAAATTTCTTTTCACATACTGTGGTAAACTAATTGCTGTAACTTCCCAAAAAAGTTCAAATCGTATAGTACAATATTAAAAAAGTTATCATCTTTTTTAGAGCGTCCGAATATTAATTCCGGTCACTGTATAACGTGAAACAATGCTCGTGTATTCGTATTGGCGTACGTGTAAATGAAATACGCGCGTGCACGTGTTCAAAACCATAATCTCTAATATTTAGCGGAAGAATGGACGATCAATTTTGCGGAACGCGGTCGGCTGATTACAGTGCAGAGACAGATGAAGAAGAGAGTGGACCCGAAATGCGGTAACGTCGCAGGAACATATTGCCGCGGCGCGGTTGGTATTAGCGATACCAGGCTAATGAGCTTGAACGTGTTCCAAAATGTTGCAGCGGAGGAGTCAGGGGAAAATTTCGTCGAGGCCGAGCAAAGTAAACTGCATTTAGGCCGGGCCGTAATGCTGTCCTTCGTCCCGGAACGAGATTACTTTTTCCCCGAGGCCGCGCGCCCGGTAATTTGTTTCTCATCGACGAGCGAGCCGTTTCGCTTTGCAACAGTTCGCGACCACGAGCTATCGGAAAAAACGTCTCTGCTCGCTTGTTCGTACGTCTGTTTCCGGTCTGACTGCGCGAATGGAAGTTCGTTAACCCTTCCACACCTCTCAGAAGTGGTCGCGCTCGGAATTCGTCGGTGACGATCCCTCCAATTCACTCTTCACCGTCTCGTTCGCTTCGATGATCCGTGAAGGGGGTATTCTGATTTTATTAAAAAAATCAATCTTTTCGGGAATCTACTTTGAGCACAACCGATGCAGAACATCTGTGCAAAAGGATTCGTTTGAATTCGTCGAATTCATTTAGTTACAGGCGTTTCATCAAAATCTTAATCAAAACAAATGATTAAGAGGATTGTTTACTACATTTAAAAATGTCACGTTACAAGAATGATTTTGTATCACGAGTCGCACGAAACAGTGTACCGTTTGAAAAATGCGAAGACAAAAGCCGCTAGTTTCAGAATCAGTCAACGTTGGAGGACTGTCCCGTGTCCCGCATAGTAATCGCGGCCCGCGAACAGGCCATTCTCCTCGCCTAATCGCGTCGTGTACAGAACGTCTCGGTTTTAATCGAGTGGCACGCCGGTTTGCTAATCACATTAACGAATTATCGGATTCGCGCGATCGAACAAATCGGCCCTTTTCAATTCGTTTTTAATCTATCACCGAGTTGATCTTCTGTTTCAGTTCCCTGTCTTCCGCGTTCTACCACGTCTCATCCCGACGAAAGTTCATTGATCAAAGTTCCTTTATCCAACCATAACTCGATCGACCACCTGACGGGACCGAGTTGCTCTGTTGAACCGTTTCCGGGACGAGTTTACTCGTCGAAACGTGTTCGACTTCTTCGACGACTTATCGTCTCTTGATTTCTCAAATTTATGGTTCTTTCATTCTTTCACGTGAGAAATTAATTTTTAATACTACTGAAACGTCTTCATAATTGAATTTTTATTGTTTGGTAAATACAAGAGAAATGTACTGTAACCATGTTTTAGTTTGTTTAAACATTTATTTTGTAATTCTTTGTGGTTCTATGATTTTATCTTACCATTGAGAAATTTATAATTAAAAACGTCCGACTTTGGAAGAAAGTCTTTTTAATTTTCTACTAAAAAAAGTTACAAACAGTGGCTCCAACTTGTACAATATTTACGCAAGAGAAATAGAACAGTTCAAAAACACGAAGTCTTCGGTGAAGAAGAAAATGTCTTCTCCGATAATTAATTAATATCGAGGACTTCATCTCGGACATCATTCTTACTGGCAAATATCTCTATTGAAAGATGTTCGACGCAAGAAAACTTTAATTGTATCATTAATTAACCCCGGTACACCGTCCAAGCAATTCTTAATGAATACCGTACGATATTAATATTCTACAAATTAAACTCCACACACACACACATCAACGTGGTCTTCCAATTAAGAGAAACAACTGATTCTGCGAATCGATTGTAATGTAGATATACACTGCTGGTATCAAATACATTTATATGTTTTCATAACAAGAAACATGATTGCAAAGCTGTGTTTTGGAGACAAATTTCCGTGTAGGCGAAATAATGAATCCGTTAATTAATCTCGGGTGTGTCGCAGTTCGATGGCACTGCGATATATTTTTACCGTTTCGCAAAATATGTCCGTTGATAAATATTTCATCGTATAAATTCCGTAAAGTGACAAACGAAAATGTTTTGCTCGTGATTCTCTCACGGAAATGCGTCACGCTGTTGAAGGAAAATCAACAAATTAACAATCGGAAATTGACTGCAGATTTTATTTATTCATTATTTTCAGATCATTTCTTTCATTCTTTCATGTTTAAAAATTGAACGCAAAATTGTTCTGTAAATTTAGAAAATCTATTTTCTTCCTCTTCTTCTACAAAATTTCTTTCGCCAATTTCAATAAATTATATGAGATATAAAGAGAAATCAAACTTTCCTCGAACACTAAAATCAAAATATGAAATCTCATTTCTTGATCAACAGTGCTCAAATACAAAAATAAGCAAAATAAAAATGATTCAAAAGAATTCCTGACTGTCTTCTTCTCGCTGATTATTTTTCTGCCATGACCACAAACAATGTATATCGTTTAATTCGAAAACAATGGAGCACCTTTTGTTTTCGAAACAGTGTCCGCGGCGCGTGCCAGGGTAAACGAAAACACCGATGAGGAAAAATATGTTGAAAAAATAAAAAACGAGGTAAATGGAGGGTAAACATTGTCGCGTTTGTTTCTGTCCAGGTCGGTTTTCGCGATTCGTCGTATTTTCCCGTTCGTGCTAGAACACCGAGCGGCCTAATCAGCTTTCTGCCAGTCAGAGAACGCTCTATCGCATGCAATATAAAATATAAACGAGAGCCACAAACGTTCAGCCACGTCTACGTTTGAACTGAATGCACCGTCGAGACCCTAGACAAGCTCATGCCACGGGAAAGAAGCGATCCTATGGCGAAAACTGGCCTGATCGGTCTTTCCTTTATGTTCGTACTCTCGAGAGACCTCCTTCTATCTCCCATATTTTTTCTGATTTTATCGAGCAATTTTAAATTGCATGGGAAATTATTTTGATGCACAATATTCTTTCCTTGAAATATAAGGTGAAAATGCAGGACATTGTTCTTCTATAGAATTAGTTGTTCAATAATTATATTGTGAGATCTCAGGGCCCTCTTTTTATTTTTCAGATTATTTTTCTGATTTTATCGAGCAATTTTAAATTGCATAAAAAATTATTTTGATTATGTACAATATTCTTTCCTCGAAATATAACATTGTTTTGGTACAGAATTAGTTGTTAAATTATTTTATTGTGAGAAATCATTTTGTGAGTGAAGATTTTATAGTTTTGATTCGAGTGTCTCTCTCGAGGGTAATTTATAATTAATGAATCATAATTGTAGGATTTTTTAAATCGACCATTTTGCCAGTTTCGGCCAGGGATCGCCATCTAAACAGCAAACCATATTCATTCACCGCTAGGACACTATATTCTCCCCCTAATCGCTAATCTACACGGTTCTATTATGTATAACCTGTTGACCTCGGTTAGGACGAGTTAACTCGTCGGCTACGTCCGCGTCCGCCGTCCTCCTGTACATTTTCTTCTGTATGCACCTAAAGGTTTCTTGCACCTGACTGTACTATAATTATCTAGGATGATATGAATTACATCATGCTCGACACAGTCATGTTCGATTCAATTAACCGTACGTGAGGCGACTCTTAAACTATGCAACTTTATACGGCGCTATTTCTAGACCGTAAAGATATCTCCGAAATATTATCACACGTTTATTAGAGTAAATATAGTTCTTTTACGATGCTCGTAAAATTTTCAATACGCCGAACCGCTCCGGGAGCAGAATCAAATTTTCTTCATTCGATCCAATTTCGGTTTTACTCGCCTGTAAAAACGCGGTTTCGCTGAAAATACCGCAATCTCGTTATTATTAACACAGATTTTACTCGATCCTTTTACTTGTGGTCACACCATTAATTTATCAATTCTCGCTGTTTTTAGTTAAATAATACAGTCCGCATGCTTTCTAGCCTTTCGCAATATTTTTAGAACCAGGATTATGTTCAATTATATTGTACTCATATTGTACAATAATATCAATTATTAATTTTTGGCATAAAATCCACAGTGTAATAATAAATGTCTTTAACTCGGAATATATTTACACAACATTCAACACAATTTACAAATGATATGATCGAATTAATTTCAGACCAAAATAGAATCGCAAAAGGCTAAAAATTGAGGAGTTGATTTTTTCTCTACGAGTATTTGTATTCGTTTCGATACAATGCGTGATCGATAAGTGTACTTCACTTATCGAACATCGAACAGGATATTCACATGGTTCGATTTCGAGATCGCAATTCCCCGATAAACCTAAGCTCACGTTTATTGTTCCCCAATTTCCCAAAATCGATTGCTTCGACGCAATTCGCTGGTTTATATGGTAAAGTTCGGTTTTTCGATTCTCGGAAAGTGTTGCTTATCAAGCAAAAACTTAGTGATACATCCGATAGGTAAAGCGGCAAACAACCATAAACCCCCGGTCCTCTTTGCGTGATCAGTGAGAGATGCCATGCAAAAACATAACCGATGACTTTCAGCCGCAATACATTGAGAGACAGACGTGGCAGGGCCAGCTGGAAATTGTAATTCCTTATATCGAAACAAGACTGTATCGGCAATCAAGAGACAAGTTAGGACGTAGAAGTTAGAGAGACAGAAGCGAGAAGAGAAGAGAGAGATAGAGAAGATAGACGGTGTGTGTGGGACTCACGCGACAAGCTCGCCGAAGAACCTGATCTTCCTGTGGCAGGTGTCGAGAAGGGAAAGACGCGAGGAGGCGGCAGAAGAAGAGGAGGCGCCGTGGTGGACCGGCGTCGGCGGCGCCGACAGGGTCGAGGACGTCGAGGCGGAAGAGGAGTCCTGGAGAACGACGCGGGCCGGCGACCGGAGCATCGTCGTCGTGGTGATCGTCGTGGTCGAGGACGATCTCTTCGGCGCCCCGTCCTCCTGCCCGAGGACCTTTTCACGTACGCTGGGTATGCACCAAATCTTGTTCGGTTCTCATCGAACACCGGGCCGGGAGACACCGAGTCTATCGCCTGATGTTCTCTCCTTTATCTTCCGAATATCGATCGCCAACGAACCGATCTCTCTTCGAGAAATCCGCTGTCTCTACAGGATCCGAGTGTCCACTAGAGACTCTTTAGAACTCCTCTCTCAGACCATTCTTCCGGCGTCTGGCTCGCCCGATTGCTTCTCGGACCTTGATACAGGAGGCATCGTCTCTTCAGGCTCGCGATCCGTCGCCATCTTCTTCCGTTTTACTACACAGGAACTTCGTTTTCTTCGACAGACGATCTGTTCTTTGACTTCGGGTGTCCTTGTTAGGATGATGTCCGGGCGATGGATCGGTACTCGAGAGCGCAGGATTCCAGAGAGATGAGGTCTTCGAGGATTCTGGGGAGCAATCGTGCACCGACGTCTATACACATGATTCCTCGAGGACGAGGACGCGAGGTCTCGTGATACTGCGTCCTCTTGCTGGGGATGGGTACTTACCGAGTGGGTGAGAGCGAGTTATGAAGGATTGTTTTATGGGGGCGGTTAAGACGAGTGACGAGATGATTCGGGGCGCGACGCGATCGGCGGATCACGGGGGGAGATCGAATGATTCGGGGCGAGTCTTGGCCGGATTGGGTCATCTATTTGAAAGATGTTGTGTTTGAGTGGATTGCCACTGTTCAGATGTATCTGGATTGTTGGGGGTTTGTTAGGGAAGAACGATTGTCAGTTGAAAACAAATTAAGAGTCGCCGTACGAGTGCGAGAGGTTGTAATTCAGAAAGTTCGTAGCCTGACACTGATGGTTTTGGTAGCAGCAAACACATATCGTTGTTGAAAACATCCGTCCTTGATGTGAACATCAAGGAACATCATTTCAGAGATGGGGTAAATGAATTAGAAAATCGCTGGGAAGAGAATACACTGAAGAATAAATGTATTTTGACTCATTATTTCATGTCATTTCATTGTTAGGATACGAACTTTCTGAATGACCTAGTATATAATTTAATCGGATTATTGCATTTTCAAAGTACATTTTAAAGGTTCACCCTAGTTAAAAAAAATCTAAAAAAAAATCCCTCAAACCACAGAAGCACTGAGAACAATACCACCCTCCAACAATAATCAGTTAGTTTAGCAATTTCTGGTTTCCATGTGCAAGAATCGCGAGCTTTCCATTATTTCCCGAAACTGTGCCGAGCTTAGTGTTTGCGGTCGCGTTTCCCATTCACGGGGAATCTGCACGAGCCACGGCGATAACAATGTTAACTAAGACAGCTTGTCGCGAGCGCAGGAACGTATCGAAATGAGAAAAGGGGCGGCGAAGGGGGTGGTTTTTGCGGGGCTGTGTTCCTCGTCAACTCGCAGAACCCTCGGAACGGGAATGTGCCACGAGAACGATCGCGATCCTTCTACCTGGTTTCTTCGTTCGCGAATTTTTCGAATATTACGCCGCTGGACCGTAGCCAACGGCACGTAACTTTGTCGCAGATCGCTTATGTTTCTTTCGCAGGATCGAAAATCCGAGTGGTATGCGTTCGCAGGGCTTCTAAATGCCTGGAAAAATACCATGCGGGCTATAGCGATTTCGAGGGAAAAATGTGACGGCTTTGACACGCAACAATTTTTAATCGCTCGAATTGCTCGAATTTTTTCGTCGGAGCTCGCGAGCTTTGTCAGAGAACACTATCGATTTTATTAGGCACTGTTACTGCATACGAAATGTTCAATTTTAGAATGCAAATGTTATGAATAGAATTTTTTAATTAATTTTGAATCCTGAGAAACGTAGAATGATCATCCTCTGTCACCGAGGGGGAAGAGTTAAATGATGTGCAGAATTTTCGACGAGAAGTGAATTTTCGAGATAATTTTAAATCATGAAAAACGTTGTAGAATGTTTTAAAAGTAAGATAATGCAGAAATACAAATTTGACAATATGAATTAATGAAGAAGGATATTTCTGTGTTTAATTGCCTTCGGCAACCCCCGTTGTTATACATATAAAGAAAATATGATTTTAAATGGAGAATATTAAACCGAGAGAGAAATGTAGGATATTTCAAAAGCAAATAATAAATACATATATCGATTTTGACGTGGATATTAGTACGTCCGATTCCCCGGAACATGTATTATTAAATAGAGAATATTACAAAATGTACTAAGGTTTAATCGGTCTTTTATTTGATTAAAAACCTAACAGAACCTGTAGCAGAGCATATACGTGTCTTCTTAATTGCGAGTTTTGTAAACCAATCTACGAAAGCCTATATTTGCGCAAACATCCACAGTCCACCTTATTACACGTGACTTTCGCATTTCTTGGCAGTGATGACCATTCGTGCTATAGTCAGCGGAATGGATGCTTACACTTTACAATGATGCTATTCTTGTCAATTAGTTCCTGAAGTCTCACATTCGTGAGAAACGATCGTATTAAGCAAATCCCAGTCGTAAACTTGTTTCATTCCGCACATTCAAGTAAAAAGAATTGCGTTGGAGCTACCTGGACAACAAAGATAGGAAAAATCAATAGAAATAGGCCGCTATTTATTGAAACGGTTACGGGCAACGCAGGTATGGAAACTTGTTTCGTCGGTGAAAAATATCGGCTTTTGCATTCTTTTTAAATGGTACGGCATAACCAACTGATTCGAAACTCTGCACAGGTTTTCATGATACCTTTGTTAAATTGTATAAACTTTTGCTCCACCTACATTCCGCGAAAAAAATTGTTCCGTGAAAAATTGTAACTATTCGAATATTTGAAGCGTCAACTCGACTTCAATAATTAATAACTTCGGAACTATTATGAATTTTAACTTGATATTTTAGAGAGACATGCCCAAAGAGTTGGATTGCAAGACCGTATAAGGAAAAGTCAACGCGACTCGCAGTCTCGCGATAGTCCGCGGCACCGATCCGCCGCGCCGGTACCTGGCCGGACAATCGTTTATTTTTAGTCACCTTGTTTGGATGAATTTCAATCAATAAGACGGCCTGGGTACTCGCAGTCCAATAAACAACCGGTGACCCGATTGAATTAGTCATGAGGACATAGCGCGCGCGGTCCGCACCCTTTCCATACGAGACGCCTTCTCCTCGGAAAACGAGTCCATTCCTTTACTATTTCATGCGGCGTGCATGCGACCTGCACTGCGCCCCCTCCCCCCAACTGATTTTTACGAGAACGATCCACTTATCCATCTCTCCACCAGGGCCGGTGGATAAAATATTTCGAAATAATCCACCGGAATGCGGAAAATCCGCTCGCTCCTCGCGCAAAACTCCCCTTAGCGTCTCCAGACCATTCTTCTGCCTCGGAAATTCTTAATGGGGAAAATGTCCTGGTATCCTACAAGGTATGGTATCCTACAAGGACATCGTACATATTTACGGGAGTTCTTGCTTTATTCCCATGCCTCTCCGTTTTATCCCGAGACAGTCAATTTTGTGGTGAAACACACATTTTTAACTTTTGAGGAATAATGATAAAGTTGAAGATAAATATGAATTTTAATAATATATTGAGTCCTTCGGAAAGTCGTTTCGTTTTCTTAAGAGAAAATGAAAGCCAATTCTTTATCATTCAGAATAAGTTTTATGACATTTTGTCCTATCGTCTCTTGCGATTTTTCAGGCAACTTAAAGATCCCATGCTCGTAGAATTTCTGTTTTTTATTAGCAAAATATTGAGTTATACGACTTTTCACGACTTTATTTGAAATGAAATTTGCACCGCATAAAAAATGTTGAGAAAATCGGAAAAAATAGTAATCGATCCTCTCTTTAAACAGCGCACAACTTTTTCTTTCGTGCACTACATTTTTACCCTTGCGGTAATAAAAAAAGCAAAAGATGATGGAAATGCGTACTTTGATTTTGCATATTTGATGTGATGATAGAAACATGCTTGAAAGATTAGAAAGCACTACAAGGTAGGAAATTACGTCCGAAATGTCAGCTGTCAAGATACACCACGATTTTGCGATTTAAAATAAGGTTAGTAATAACAAATGGAAGCAATGCCATCTCTACACGAAAAACGAAATAACTTTCCGAACGACCCAATAGTTCATTTAAATGATTTACATGTCGGAAAATATTTTTCAATTTATTTGCAGAAGCTCCAAGTGACAGTGCAAATCCTGTACCAAAGAATGGCAGTGGAAGATGCGAATCAAATTGTTTATGAGATGTAAATAAAATAGTTCGGCAAGTCGCGTCCTGGGTGTGTTTAATTTTAATTGACGCGAGCGATCGATGTCGATAAAATGTGCAGGATCTCCGGGGAGAATTTTACAACTTCGAGCTCGGTGTCTGCAAACTTTTGCGATCGACTGTCACAGTGTACAGCTATGTTTGCCACTGTGACTCGATTTCTGGCGGTCGAGACGAAGGTCAGCTCTTCGTAGCCATCAACGATTTTACGTAACGAACGGTTGACGAAGAAAGCGATAAGCCGGGTCGCGATGCGGTAATTGGATGAAAGTGAGGAAGAGACGTGACGTTTTGTCAGAACTATGGCGAACTTTCTTTTTACATAGGACGCGATGTCTGCTAGCAATGGATTATTCGTTCGGATTTAGAAATGAACCGTTCACCGGCAATTTTACGATGTAGCGTCCGAATATTAATTCCGGCCACTGTATGAAATTACAAGGGTTTTTTCTAAACGAACTGAGCTTCAACATCGCAATGAGGTGTTCAGAAGCGGTCAATTGTGATTCCTAAAAGTCCAATCTATGTGAATCTAGAGCCCAAAATGCATAGTTTTACGTTATCGAGGAGTAATTTAATCAATTATTTAAACACGAAAAATGTCTGAAAAAAAACAGCACCTCGAGGTTCCGAAATTTTGCACCAGTAGCACCACTGTCTCTTTCCTAAACTGCACGTTACAAATGTTACAATAGAATACGGTTGATAATGCAGGTCGATAATACAGTGTCCATCGTCCATTCAAACACTAAAAATTTATTGATCAAAAACACTGGTAGGCGAAACGGCTATCTTCTTAATGTCATGCTTGCTTCGGATTCCTCGTGACAGGCAGTATCTACCAGTGTTTTTCCAAAACTGTACTTTCTTGAAGGAGGTGATTCCTGAGGCCATTTGAAGTAACTTTTTCCTTTGCGAAAATCTTCTGCGAGGCTTCGTTAAGGAGTTATTAACGAAAAACACGGCCTAATCAGAGCGCGGTGTTGTCGTAGGCGGAGCCAGAATCCGTCTGCTGATTGGTCCGTGTTTTTCGTTAATAACTCCTGAACGAAGCCTCACAGAAGATTTCCGCAAAGGAAAAACTTGCTTCAAATGACCCCAGGAATCAGCCCTCTCAAGAGCGTATAATATTTTTGAGTTGCCCTGTACAATTGTGCACCATCGACGCAGAACGCGAGTTATCTCGTCAGCCCATATAGAAGCTCAATATTGAATCGAAGAAACTTTCCGCGAGATCCGCTGAAATATTGAAATCCGAGCAGTTTTTCCCGTTTGCAGCCAACTGTGCGCCGACCGTTCTGTCCGCACAGAAAGTTAGACAAAGTTTGTCGCTTTAATCGAATCGATCGGATGTAGCGGTTGGCGGTGGCGCCATTGAGGAACGGTGCGCCGGTCATCGATGACCCCCACGGCAGTGAACGTGTTAAATGATCCTCCTCGTTGCGAGGCGAGGCGAGGCAAGGCGAGGCGAGGAGGGTTTACGTCAGTGGTCGGCCTCGTGTGTCATCGTCGGCCGCTGCAAAATTTCCGTACCCGGCCTTCGTACCGATCAATCGCGCGCCGATCGAAATTTATGCTCGACCGAGCGTCTCATTAACATGACGTCATTAGAGGGAGACGTAGGAGCGCGAGCGTGACTGGCACGCGTCCACGAGTTGAAAGCCCCGGGCTGAAAGCGAGTCATCTTTTCCGGCCGGCGATTTTCGCGCCGATCGATGTTGATTTTTCACGATTATTTCTGCATCCGATGAATAAATAGCAAACGCGACGCCTTTGGCGGATGACTGATTGATGGCGTGACCTGTCCTGTGAATGAACGCCTTCCAGCTGTTACACGATCAATTCGATAATTCACCGATATGAATAGGCTGCCCGGATTTTTATGCAGAATGAAAATCATGTTCGTTGCAAGGTGCAGAAACTACAGAATTATTTATTTCTTTTTTTAATCATTTCAATGAGTTGAAAGTAACTAAGCTTTACGCCCCTCAACTTTTACAGTTCATCGAAAACTAATATGCAAAACAAAACAATGACTACTAATAAAAATAACAGCTTCGAGACTTAAATAACGAGGTACACAATAAATTCATAATGAAAGAAATAACTTGCCGGTCTTTTCCCGATATTCTTTAAACAATGTTGGCTACAGAGGTGAACCAGAGCCCGCTCGTTACAGTTGACAACGGCAAGAGAAACGCGGCAGGGAATTCAGTTACCAGCTCATTACAACCTACAATTGTTAATTGCAGAGCTCGGTGCAGTTACCACAATCGCGATTGCAGGCGAGTATCAATCAACGGTTACGGGAAGCAGTTCGCCATCGCGTCGACCATTACATTTTAATTGTCATTGGGATCTGGTGACGAACAAACTGCGAAACCTCGGCTGCCGAATGAAAAACTAGCTAAACCATTTCATTCGGGAAACATTGTTTTCGACCTGGGAAACGCGTCTGAGGCGGTATTGATTATAATCTTCTAGAGTTCCGAGGTTCACCCTGGTGGGTGGATTATGCGAGATCGCTATGGGTGCTGCGGAAGCACTGCAGAAGCCCCGGAGAAGCTTCAGTTTCACGGAAAGAGACACACGTAACTCGAGAGAGGGAAAGAGGGAGGACAGAGAGATAGGGAGAGAGGAGAGGAGGCCAGTGACGTCACTGGCAGTCAGGGAAGTGGCCTTGAGTGGCCAATTGATCTGGCGTTTGCCTTAGGTCACTCAAGACCTGAAGCGACACAGTCACTTTGCACAGTCTACGAGGCTGGCAAGCATTGTCTCGAAATTACTGTCCGTCGAACGACGGACAACCAGGCCACCTCTCTCTAATTACTCCCTGCTGGGGACCCTCGCACAATTACAGTAACGCCTCGATATATGTGCAACAGATCAGCGCGATATTTCCGACAAATTTATCCCCACCGCTGCACCGCTTATCCCCTTGCCGTATTTTAGCGAGTCAGACTCGTGATCAAGATTTTAACAAGTCTAACAAATATGGGTGTCACGCGTTTCTTTTTAGATGAAATAAAATTTGATTCGTTTATAGCTACACCAAAAATTCAAATTTTCTTTTCGCTTCTACGACATTTTTGGAGATGAAGACGTTAATCACTGTAACTGTAAAGAAAACGTCACGGCAAGGGGTTAACACTAAACCTACCGACCATCAAAAGTGACTGATGTGTATAGTATTATAAAAATAAGAAGATTAAAATATTTTGTGCGATTTTTACTATAATATATACTGGAGTCAAAAAATATATTCAATAATTGTCAAATAAAAAATCTAAAATGGGTCATTTGACCCCTCGTGGCAGGTTTAGTGTCGAGAGGACCACGAGCTTAATCGCTGGAAAGTGTAACAAAACTTTTCCGTTTTTTTATAATCTCTTACCGAGCTATTCGTCACATTTTTCTGATTAAAATGAGTACAAACATGACGTGGTTCCAATGTGCTTGTTTAATCCACGATTTAATCGAACCTCCATTATCCGAACCAAGGTATCTGTACTCTTCATTAAAAGACATGATTCTCGTTTAACACCAGAAAAATGTAATTTGCTCTTTAAAGACACACACAATCATGTGCTCTCAATCATTTCCCTGCTGCTCTAAGCGCGAGCAATTATTCTTCTTGTGTGGAGAACGCTTCCAGAATCGTCGGAAAATTCGTCCGGACAAGCGGCTTGCAACGGAGAGGCTTTCCGCCGATTTCCTTTATTTTTTCGACGCCCGGCGAAGCTAGTTTTACCTTCCTGTTCGAGTTTTCAGGTAAAAGCGACGATAATCCGTATCCGCGTAGACGCGACCGTGGAAAGGCAAACTTTCTCCGAACTGTACAGGCTCCGCCGGTGATACGACTGTTCGAACTCTGACAACCCGTTCCACTCGCGACGAGGATGAAAAAGATCGCACGCTTCCGAAGCTTCCTTTAGGAATATACGAGCACTTCCGGGTGGCGCGACACTTGGGATTAGATAGGAATTTCTTCCTCCGCTCTGGATCCCGGTTTTTGTTCGAGGATTGCTTCCGGTACGCGTTGCGCAAGAGTTACAACGTGTTTCACCAGGAAAAAAATTGTGCATGTGAGCCGTGCATAATTAGACGCTGTAAGGCTCGCGAAAAATTACTAGATTTTTGAATGCAGAGTGCTCCTTCGGAAAAATGTATTTTTCTCAGAACTTGTATCGAATAGAACCGACACAAGAATTCAACATACAGTGCAACATATGGACAATAATCGCTGAAAATTTCATTTCACTAGTTCTGCTCGTTTTTTTGCAAAAAAATGTTTAAAATCACTCAAACGCAAAATGCTTCTTCAGTGCTCCTTCGAGTACCATAACGCGGTTGCATCAATTTCGAATCTCCCCGAAAATTATATTGAATACGACCACCAGAAAAATTGAATATGCAGTGCAAGATATGGACAATAATCCCTGAAAATTTCGTTTCGATAGCTCTGGTAACTTCCGCGCAAAAAATGATCAAAGTACAGCTACTTTTTGTACCGTCTAAAAACAAGCATTTCTTAATTAAGAGAAGAAAACAAACAGAGTTTTCCGAGATCCGTGTACACGTTTCGTGGATTCGTCGCGAAAAACTGTAGTCTCGTTGGAGATACTTTCCGAGTCCTAAAAGTCTCCAAGGAATTCAATCAAGTATTCTCAGCTCCGAGAGCCGTGTCCAAATATTTTAGCAGGAACCTCTCGACCTGTCAGCGGCCATTTTGCCAGTCGAAGGATAAGTAATCAGGAAGCCCGGAGGTTCGGCTGGGGCTGTCTATCATTGGAACTACCGCTAGCAGCGTGCGATTAATCTCAAGGAAGAAGGAACATAACCGTACGGCCTCTCAAATTCTGGCCATTTATTTCCAGGACGGACGGTTGCGGTCGCGATAAATCGGCTCGACCAGCGAAAAAAACTAGCTACGCTCCTGATGATCGCTTTTTTCCTGTTTCGCCGGGGGGCAGTTTCTTGGTCCGGCTGGAACTCGATCGTCTTGCCTCGAATGCCGAACGATCATGCTAACGGGAACTATAGGGAACCCTCTCGAGGCAGGACGTTCATGCTCAATCTGACGAGACACGGCAGTGCTCGCTTAAATTTGCCAAATCTGTTACACTCGAGAGCAACGAGAAAAAAAATTGATCACGATCGTGTTTTTTCTCTGGTTTTAAACAAGAATTTACACCTTCAAGTTCGATGCAAAATATCAATGCAGTTGTACAATGCAAAATATCAATGCAGATGTACAATGCAAATTTTCAATGCAAGTTGTTCGGTCTTCGAACATCCAAGGCAATTTTTAAAAAATGAAACTAGGAAGAAAGAAAAACAATTGAAAGTGTATCACATCTTTTTGGTGACATATTTAACATTGTTTTAGCACAGTGACAATTAAAAAATGAACAATAAGAGAAGTAGAAAAATGTTCAAGAAAGAATTGCATTTTCTCAGAGATCTACTATGGCGTATTTCATCAACATTTCCGAACCACTTTTAGCAAAATGATCTCTGCAAAATAAACAATAAAAAGAATGTAGAAAAATAAAAAAGAATTGACTTTTCTCAGAGACCTATGGTGAATTTCAGTAACATTTTCGAACCACTTTTGGCAAAACTGACCTCTATAAACAAACAATAAAAAGAGGCAAGAAAAATATTTGGAAGAGAACAAAATCTTCTGGCAGGGAACAGAAAACGAGCGATAAAAGTCTTGAAGAAAGATTTGAGAAAAGGCTTGAGACTTAGTATTGTCGATGTAAGTTTTGATGGCAAGCACGGGGTAGTTCTACAGAAAATTAATCCCGAAGAGTCCGGTAAGTACCTCAGTGGGGATTTAATTTTCAACAATGTTCAGCTGTCAGCCAGCAGGATTAAGTCGCGAAGAAATTCGATTCCCAGTTAAGAATACACAATCTTGGACAGGGCAGGACGGTTTTCCCTTGCACCCCCTCACTTTGAAATTACACGAGAAAATTGCTTTTCACAGTCAACTCGATCACTCCTCGAACGGCCTTTCAAATCGGGTTTGTTTTTCCCTTTTTTCCTCCCTGGCTTTTTATCGCTGCTTTAGTGAAGCCCGTTTGCAAAGCACCGGCGTTATGCAAATCTTTTCGGGTAGAGAATTTTATGAACTCCCGCTGCACGCACCATTGTCTGGTAAACACTCCCGGGAACTTTTTAGTCTATCGGATTTGGTTTTAAACTTCTTTATAACGTTGATAACGAGTCTCAAAGCTTTTCGTGGTGGTGTAGATTATGCACTTGTAATATCATTTTGAAAAGTGTTTTGTTAGTCAGAGGTCATTAGTGAAATAACAATTTATCTGTATCAATTGCAAAAAACAGAAGTTAAATAGAAATGTATTCGTCTAATAATTTTAAACGATTGAAAATAATGTATTGGTATTTTTAAACACTTCTATATTTCACAATTTTACATATTTTCCAAGATTTTATTAAAACAAGAAGTAATCTTCCCGCTACTCGAAGAACAGAAGAACTGTCCTCAAAGTTCAGTACTCCTGGCACCAATGTGGGTCTATCTGGACCCAGTCCAAAAAATGAAGACGAAGAAGTATTTGTAAAATCAAATTTAAAAAAATTTATTCATAGGTTCATTCGATAACACGATAAGTTACCACTAATTGTAAGATGGCAAAAAGTAATGGAACAGAATGAAAAATGGTTTACTGAATAAATCTCCGAATATAAATACCTCAATGTAATCTTTGAATTTTAATTTAAAAACGCTACGAACGTTCGTTCCAACCCAGCACAGTGAAACTCCGTTTATGTCAACGAAATTTTAGCAGTGTGTACTTGGTTAACCAAACTCTCGCCGAGCGAAATCCTCTTATACATACATATGAACGAGAAATTCCCATTAACATCCGGGTCAAATGACCAGTTTTATATTTTTCGTTTTACAATTATTTGAAATTACGAAGTTGCTTACATGGAGATTGATTCGATAAATTTCTTTATCCAAGCACACATTGTGATTAAAGTTGCACAAAATCTAAATAAATAGAGCCTTGTCATTTTTGTAAGCTTTAATCTTGTAAGCTTTCATTTTTGTAAACATTTTAAATCGCTTTTAGTACTCGGTAGGTTTAGCGTTAAATGAACGAAAAATAATAGTCAGTGGTAGGAGACAGGTGGCCTGCTATGACAGGAACCATCTGATTCTGAGATCAATTTCTGAGAACCAACTTGTATAAATGGAGTTCTCCTTCGACTACAATCAGAAAGATAGAAAATCAAACACGGAAACATTAACCCTTTGCACTCGAAGCTATTTTAACCCTCATCCGTCCCTCGTGTCAATTTGACACAGTTTTAATAAATAATTGTACTGTTAATAATAATAATAAATAAGTTATACTGTTTTGTTATTTGTAGTCCGAAACTTGGTGACTTTTATTTTTTTAATGCGAAACATATAACCGCAAAAACCTAAGATGTAAATGTTAACTCATCAATTTGAATGAAAAAAAAACATCGGAAAGTAACTGTTTGACTTATCACTGTATCAATTTGACACCGAGAGACAGATTCAGTTCGCGAAATGAGGGATGGATGAGGGTTAACTCGAAAATTAAACATTTCTTTCGATCTAAAATATTTCCATTCCCCATGATTTTTTTAAATTTTATGTATACGAAATTGGTATAAATACCTCATACACAATCCCTAAATGTTTAGTAACCGATATATTTAATAATCTAAACAATATTTTGAATAATGGTGCAGCAATTTTTAGTGGCGCCTCAGAGTCGTCGTTGATTCGAGTGTTACGTGTTAATTTGCGCGAAGACCCTCAATCCAGTGACAACGTCACCGGCGACCGAGCACTCCGACTCACAATCACAGAAATCAACCCCCAACACTGTGTCAGTCTATGCTCGGGTGAATTTCGACCCAACGAAACCGAACAGAGGAGTCACTAGGGTGGACAGATTGAATGAAAGTCGAGACGATTCAGCGAGGACGAGTGAATGAGAGGATGGGAGTTTTCGCGCGGGGGTGGGATTGCGAGACATCTTCTAGTATCTGCTATAATACTAGAGAGATTATCCTTTTTGCACGGAGTATACGCGAACGAGAACCACAATGATCACAGGTCGTCGAGGTATACATGGACAGATGTTACTGTCGGGTTTCCGTACCGTGTCCGTTCACCCGTTCTCCATCGAGGGACGACACTCGAGCCGACGCGCCTCCGTCGGCAGCTCGAACGCGACTGACGCCGTTCGCCTCGCGCGCCTCGACCCCTAGCGCGTCCGCGGAGTGGGGGAAGCGAGGCGTAGTGTGGGTAGCGGCGAGGAGTAGGGGAAAGAAAAGCGCGTAGGAGGAAGCAAAAATAGAGTGGGAGGAAGAAAAGCTGTGTGGAGGGGAGGGAGATTGGAGTGGGAGGAAGAAAAGCAAAGAAGCACGAAGCGCGCTACCGCCACCCGGAAATGACGAGCGAGGAAGCGAGGAGGAAGCCGAGGGAATGATACCGCAACGAAAGGGATGCGCTCTCACTCACTCACTCTCACGCTTTCTCGCTAACTCCGTCCCGTCTTGTTTCAATAATTATTGTGCAACCGTAAAACTGTTCTATTTGCTCGTTGCGAACCGCTGCCAAGACGTCTGCGCGGGCAGATGGTTTGTGTAATGATGATTTCGAGTTACGTTTATTTGAGATTTCAATCCCGGATCGTTGTCTTTTCTTTTCTTTCGGATGGTGTAACTATGTATATATAGACTGTGGATTTTTATGCGAAATAAAAATTGTCTGCATCGACTGCAAGAGATAGAAACCATATTGCATGTCATTTCTTTCCTTAATGATTTTAATAGAGGAGAAATCATATATCGACATCTTCAAATTTAAAAATTTTCCAACAATTTTTGAATTTTGTCTACTCAATTTTCCTACAAATGCATGGAGATCCTCGTTCTAGTGATATGTTATATTAGCTCGTATAAACTCGCGAGTTTGATCTAGGTACATATCTTTTTTCCATTTATTAAGAAGATTGAAATTAGAACATGTTTATGTTACAACTCGGTAGGTCCTGTTGCGGTATTGTTTGTTTTGTATGTTTAATATGGAGGTGGTGGATAAAATTGATTTATAATTAATACTTTATAAAATGATTTAGAAAAATTCACTCCAGCTGGACTTTCATATAAAAATTGATAATTTTAATGTATTATGTATTTGTCTATTTATGCAAGTGGCTCTAACAATTTGATCGCCCACTACACTCGTACCAACGTCCATAAATATCGTGGATCGATAGGGTATCGGTACACTGAATTTCTTTTGCTATGAGTTACAAACGTGGACATCTGGAGGTAATGTCTGTTTGAACTTTCAATGTTGGTTTATTGCATTTTTCTTTTAAATATTGTACACCGCGGTGTGATATTATTTGTACAATACATTTGATATATCTAGAGACAATGGATAGAACCGACTCCACTCTCGTTGCAGTTTAACTGTTTTTCTTTTGACTAGTGCCTACTTACATCGACGTCCAGAAATATAGTGGATCAATAGACTGTTGGTACAGTTCCTTTTGCTATAATGTGAGTTGCAAAGCTAACAAATTGATACGACGTAGTTTATTTAGTGATTTGCTACACCTTGGAGTCCGATGCCAGTTTAACAATATATAGTTGATTTACCATTAAAAATAACAATGTACTCCAATGTACACAATTCCACTATCTTTATCTGATAGTGTAGTAAAATTATTTATATTTGAACTGATCATTAAAATGAAGGAAGGAGATAAATATTAATTTATATCTGATGATTGCACAAGTTCGTGCCCGATTTGAAAATAAAATTCAGTGGTTAAAATTGAAAGAATACAGCTTTATTAATCAATTACATAGTCACCATTCTTTTTTAATTATAGAAAAGAATTTTCTAAGAAAATTGTTCTAACAAGAATCTGTAAAAATTTGTCTAATCTACAAATTTTGATTGTATCAAGTGCAAATTCTGGACATGCTTCCTTATTAACATATCTTTTCTTTCTTATTTCTTTTCATCGCGGAAATCCGAAGAATCACGACAAAGAGGTATGAATAAAAGTTTTTCTAGAACTCCGGTGTGTATTATAATTAAAAGCAAACTTTCGCGATTCGTTGGATAACAAGCAGCGAATAAAAGGGTTTCGAAGTAACGGTGAAGGTGGTTATTATTATCCCGAGGGCGAGGATTCCCTTGGCGTCCCTCGAAGACAATTTTTAACGCGTGATATTGGTTTTTAACAATGCGCTGCCGCGTTGGCCAGGATACTCGATAATCGTGCTACGCCAAACAGCTTTCACTTCGACATCCGTTACAGTCGAAACAGAAAATCCGTTTCAATTTATGTCTGCTGGTGTTTACATTTCCGCTCATGCCGAATTTCACTTTTACCATTCGATTTTGCGCATGGCGTGATCCACGCTGGACGTTCTCGTAGAATGAAATTTTTCAAACAAAATTTTTCCAGCGCTTTTGACTACTGAAAAACCCCATCTTTGCATTATCGAGAAATGAGAAGGCGCATCCCGTACCCTTGCAATCCTAGAAACGAGTCTACCCCCTTAAACATCGAAGAATGTATCAATTATCTTTTAATTATCCATTAATGACCCTCTCTTACACCATCATAAATAAACTTGTCTGGTAGACATGTCGCTTCTTCCGAAAATGTTGACAAGTTAAAAATAGCGATACTGTTAAATTATTTTAATCTTTCTACTATTTGAAATTATACCTACTCATTTTTGTTATAAATGCATGAAATCCGCAGTCGTCTAATCATCATAGTCTCAGCTAGTTTTAGCTATTATAGTCGCCTCTTCAAGATGGATTATAGTCCCACACTACTGTAACATAATAATGTTAACATATTAACATTATTGACATTATAGTCGTTCGTTCTGTATTTTTTCCAGTACATTATCCCCATTATAGTGAAATTTAGAAACATTTTAGAAACATTTATATACAATAAAATTCGAACGATTTACCAGTTTTTTGTACTACTTTTCTGTAGCATAGAAATGTCCCCATAGAGAATCCTTGGAATCCTTGTCAAGGATTAAAGTTTGAAATACCCCAGTGAGCAGACCGAGGAAGTTCATGCAAATTTGATGTTTTCTTGGACAAATTTAAAGAAACTGGAATTAAGGGAAGTTCTCCCTTCTCGAGTCCCTTCGTGAGTAGTTACCGAATGCCAGTGAATGTGCAATTCAGTCAAATGAATATTAGATTACACAGTATACATTTGCAATATTGTTATATAAAAATGTTGTGCTTCCTTGAAAGGGGCGATTCCTGAGGTCATTTCAAGTAACTTTTCCCTTTGCGGAAATGTTCTCCGCGGTTTCCTACAGTAGTTATTCACGGGAAAAAACGGACCAATCAGAGCGCGGCTATAGCACAGCTTGGTGCTGGAAGCCGCGCTGTGATTGGTCCGTGTTTTCGTCAATAACTCCTTAACAAAGCCTCGGAGAACATTTTCGCAAAGGAGAAAGTTACTTCAAATGACCTCAGGAATCACCTCCTTCAAGAAAGTACATTTTTAGAACAACCTAAATTGTTGAAGTACACTCCCGCCCAAAAGTATGTGGACACTGTGTTGCAATTATAATTTATTCTAATACAGTAGCAAATTGTACAATTCAATTGATGAACATTTTCGGAGAACATTTTTGCAAAAGTTACTTGAAATGGCCTCGGGAAAATCGCCCCATTCATATTATTTTAAAAAATGGGTAAACATTTTGGACGTTCTTGTTACTTTTATAAAATAATGTGAAATAGTGGCTTTCAGTGCTCGGTTATTCGCCGATAACTTTCGCCCAACAATGAATTATTGTTTCCACCTCTCGCGCCCCATTCCTCCCCGCGCAACATGGAGCACCCGGGGGTGGAAAACGGATTCGGAACAACGAGCAAACAACCCCGGAAGCACGCGAGGGCGAGCAACGAGGGAAACGCGTGACACGCTGCGAAGACAAACAGAATGATGCAGGGATGCTCTCCGAAGCAGAGTGCGATCGACAAACGCGAAGATGGTCCACAGAGCATTGTGGTCCGGGTCGAAGAATTTAGTGACACTTCAGCGTGAATTCCAGTGGGAATGGGCTGGGCTGGATGTTTGCCGGCATTCAGTTACTCGCATTAATATTCCGACATACTTTACGGTAAAGAAATAACTTCTTCATAATCAAAAGACTCGAACAAAATGAATTTTTTAAAGAATTTCATTAATTTCATTATTTTTCAGATGCACACAAACCCCTGGAAATATAATGAACAAAATGTTTAATTTTTGGCTGAACGTCAAAGAATTCCCCGATGCGAAAAATTGTGCGAGCATGATTTTCTCGGTGCACAAAAGATCACGAAGGCGGCGGAAAAAATTGCGAAAATATGGCACAGATTACGAATTCCCGCAGGTTTTCGGCTCCGTTTTAATCATCCCTGTAATCTTCTTCATCACCGTGTCCTCTGGACCGTTGTCCTGCGTCGCGGTAATCAATTTTTCCCTTTCCACGATCGTGTTTTTCCTTTGTCCCCTTCGCATGGACGATGCTGCCTGTGTCATTACCATTGTCATTAATATTACCATGTTCGTATTACCATAACAGTGATACCTCTTTTTACGTTCACATTGTTTTGTGTTCATCTACACGTTTTTGTTATGAATACGTAAAATCCGCCGACGTAATTTTATAGCTTTGCTCAGTTGCAAAACTTCAGCTCTTTTACATGAATTCATTGAGACGATTACGAACGACTACAGCAGATTCAAATTTGATAGCAATAGGAAATAAATAATTGCAGATATTCACTGACGAGCCGTTTCTGTATAAAATAAAAAATTACTAGTCGAACAAGATTCCCTCTGAAATTGATTTAAAAAAGAAAAGATTATTGCAATCTTTATTAGCAACGATTGGAGAAGATTGTAATGCAGTACTAATAAAGAATAAATGATTTAAGAGGACAACTGACAAATGATTCTGTGAAAGCGAATTATTTGTTTAACAAGAGGCAATCGCGGCTCGGTACGTAGTTCCATCGAGATTGCAATCGATAGATCGACGAGGCTCAAATCTCTCTTCGTTTTCGCCGGTCTGCTGGCAAGGATCTCGCGAAAATCACCGCGAAAATGAAACGCGCGCTGGAAATAACGAGGGCCGACATGGAAACGACTAAATAATGGCGACCCTTCGACGCTGAACATAGTAATCAGCGCGCGGCCGAGCGGATTTTCCTGCTGCGATTTACGCTCGCTCGGTTGTTCTATCTTCGGCGTTGTGCGACTCGCACCAGGAAAATAATGCGAGCCGCGATGAATGTGGCCGGCATACTTCTCTTAACTAAGGGAAATTAAGAACCGTTCTTAGAAACGAGCATTCGCAATCCTCACGCAAACGAAACCCCTTCAGAATATTCTTCGGAAGAAAGTTCGCAAATTCTAACTCCTCGACTTCATTTTTCACAGAAGATAATTAAAATATGGAATGCAAGTACTTTGTTTGCCATTTTCAAATTAATCTTCTGGCAGGCAGTACAGATTTCGTAATTAGTTCTTCGCAAGCATACGAATTTTTAAATTAACTTTCCACAAGCAACGCCGATCTTTTAATTAGTCTTTCCGTAAGGGGTTCTAATTTTTACATCAACTGCTGACAAGAAATTGAAATTTTCAAACGAACTTTTTACATAATTTTTACGTAAATTAATTTCTTTTAAAGAATAGAAGCTTTCAAACTCACTTTTCAGGAAGAACAAACACGTTTAAACTGTTTTTGCATAGTAAAAAAATGGTTAAAAATGATTTCTTTTGGGATCAACCATTTACGTGGAAAAGAAATTTCCGATAAGCTGTTCAGAATGAATTTTCGAAATTATTTCATTGGGATGAGTAGCTCTCTATTTTCTGTGGTAGTGAAATTGCAGAGTCACCCGGTATAGCGAGTCGTTAGCGATGATTAAAGTCTCGGCAGAGATGTCGGGTTGAAATGTCGAAAACTGAGGCATAAATAGATAAAATTCTATTCGGGTATATGTGTACGTATTTAATATACGGGGGACGATTAAAAATATTCCCACGGAGCTTTAATTAAACCGGAGGAGAAAATGGGCGGACAGGTATCCCGACGTCGAGATAAGTATGCGTGAAGCTCGACGTGCCGTGATGGGATGCGGCAGATGGCTCGAATTAAAAGTAATTTATTATAGCAACCGCGCGTGCATATTAGCGGAGCGTAGATAACCGGCGACGAAACATGCGAGAAAATATGCTTATCGATCGCGGCCGCCTTTAATTCAGAAGAGTGCATCAATGTCCTAAGCGATGTTTGTAATTAGCAATGTAAACATTTACAGGTTTATTTAGCTACATAGACTGATAGAGATGTAGAGGGAACAATAACGTAATAGATTAATATATAATTTTTAATCTTAAAATTTTAATTAAATTCTAAAAGATTAATATATAATTTCAAACGTGTTAGCTTTGCAAAGAATACAGAGGAAATTGTAGAGAAAAAATAGAGAATTTTGTGTCGTATGAAAGAGCCTGTATAATTCAGTATCACATAGTATCGAACAGCCTGTTATGTGTATAATTCAGGACAAGAACCAAGACATAGGAGAATGATTAATAGAATTATAAATTTGTCTATAGCTGTATATGAAGGGTAAATAAAAATGAAAACTATGAAACAGCCTGTATAATTGAAAATAAGAATCTAGAGAATTTGAAACTTTGAATAAAAGAAATAATTGAATAGAATAGAATACAAAGAGAAAAGAAAATTAGTTAAGAAGGAATTCAATCGACCGTAAATGAATCACATAGTATGCAGCAGCCAGTATAGCTTCATAACCGGAGGAGACAGGATACAATAAAAATCCACGCGGTTACAGAGCCGTGAAGTTTACGATGAGTCTACAAACACCGGAGAAAATTGAGAGATAAAGTATGTGATATAAAGTTGATCAAGGGAAACAAGCCTCCTACTATAAAACAGACTGTATATCTGGAAGCATAAGACCAACATGAACCTCAAATAATTTCTATGGTCAATAACGAAGATGCTGCACACGATTCTACCACCGACCTACCAAGAGTTTGGAGGAAAATAAAAAATTTCGAGTACAAGTATAAAATAGAAATTGTCCTTATTTTATGAAGTAGTCATATAATGAAATGTGCAATTTTAATTTGGGAGGACACGGACAGGAAAACAAATTGGGTAACTCGGTTCAGAAATTGATTACCAAAAATGTAATGCATATTATGGAACAGCCTGTACGTAGAGGCGATTAAAATCGTCCAAAAATGTAGCATTTATTATGGAACAGCCTATAGGTAGCGGCGATTAAAATCGTCCAAGAATGTTGCATTTATTATGGAACAGCATGTACATCGGAGACAGGAACGTCAAAACGGGTCCTCAAGACGCAAAGGGAAGAAAAATTGGCAAAATTTAGGACATGGGTTCAGATCACCATGAACGACCCATATATTATTGAGCGGCCTATATACCCAGTAGGCGAAGGGATCTCCGCAAGATTCGTAAGGTCGCGTATTTGGGCGGCGGGTCCGCGGGGAGCGGAGGGAGAAAATTGGGAAACGCGGGCACAGAGGCTAGGACGGAGTGGAGAGAGAGAAAGAGAGAGTGCGGAACGGTGAAACGCGGACGCACCCGCAGCTATACCCGTCTCATACCCAGACCTATACCAGCTATACCCGTCTCCCGTACCCGCACCGTCACCCGCGAAGGGCTCGCCCCCTATAGGGAGAAAGGGTGGGAGCAGAGAGGGCAGCAATGCGACGGTAGTTGCGCCAGCGACGCCGTACACCGTGTGTCGGGATCAGCTGTGAGCTGGCAACTCGAGTCAGCTGACTGGCCGACCCCTCTGCTGCCACTCCAACTCTGCGACAATCAATATCCCCCGCTGTGCCCCGCGCGATTCCGCCCCTGCGTCTACCCCTCTTTCTCGGGTCCTGCTTCGAGACACGTATTCCGACAAGGTGCTCGATTGCCACGCTAGCGAAAATCAGACTTCGACATTATTATCGAAATAAATTACAGTAGAACCTCAATTAACCGGCTTGATCGGGAGAAAACAGCCCGGATAGATCAAGGCCCGATGGATAATCGAGACCCGAGGGTCATAATTAAAATGTACATTATATTGCAAAATAAATTCTTCATTTTTGAAAATTTATAGATTTTTCCCCCTTTATAATATAATCATTAGACTGCGGATCTCCATGCAAGAAGAAACCTAATTGGATGTTATTTCTTCTCTTAATGATTTTAATAGAGGAAACGTCGTATATTGACATCTTCAATTTTTAAAATTTTTCAACAATTTTGAACTTCGTCTACTCAATTTTCCTATAAATGCATAAACATCCGCAGTCTAATAATCACATTTAAACACATATTTGTTTATAATCGGGTTCATCTAGATCTTACTGTATTTGAAAAATAATCGTCGGGACAAAAAGTTATCTTATTTGGCTACATTCGAAATAATCGCATGTCACTTGAGATAACCGTTTCACATTTCATTTGAAATTCGAATAATTTTCCATTCGATCAAATAATTCGTACTCTCCGAAATTTCATTTCGGGTACTAAAGACCAGTTTTGAAAGCGACTGCGGCTAAACTTCAATCATCAAATTTAGTAATTAATTTAATTACTTCGCGATAGCCTACTCTTGAGGTGAAATTATTGATTATTTTGTTTGAACAAGATAATTGAAATAGAATATTATTTCATCACAGGGAATCATTGTACAGCTTCCACAGACGTACAAAAAATTCTCAAAGTTCAAATTCGCCTCACTGAATCATCCTTATGAAGGCGCTCACATCAAACATGGAGGATCGTCCAATTCGAACGGATCCAGCCACGGCTTAATCAGTATTAATGTTACCCATCCTATCACCATCAATTTCAGTTACCGTATCGGTCTACGTCGATCTTCAACAATGAAGACTATTATCCTCAAAAACAATGAAGCTTACGGCAACGTTGAATACAGGAATACAGAGAGAACAGTGATGATCGATTCGTGGGACAGTTACGTAAAGAGGATCGGCTTCGTCGGTAGTCCGCGTGCGACCCTTAACTGCGAAGAAGGGCGTAAAGTAGACCGTGACCTTGACACGAGGTTCTACGGAAGCCCCTCTCTCTCGAAAGACCCTGGCGAGCTTAGTACAGAACCAGAAGCACGAGGAGGGACACGGTAATGAGGCATTTTCTGGAAACCAGGGAAACGCAATTCACTCAGACCTGACCCGTGTACGGAAACCGCTTTCCAGAACTGTTTAGAGTTCGTAGTACGCGGAGCTCGTTAACTGAATAGGAATCGAGAAGCTTTGGAGAAGCATCAATCGCTTCTTCAAGATCGTTCCAAGAATTGAGAGGATCATTCTGAGTATTCAGATGAACGTGGACTATAATGACTCGATAGCCGCAGCAATTAATGGAGGGAATTGCGAGAGTGTAGGACCTTGAAGAGATCTCCAAGCATCGTCCAGATTTTATAAGATTCTGAGAAGATGTTAAAAATCATTTTAGGTAGGTGTAATTTAAAGCAGAAAAAAATTAGAAGAATTCAAATATACTATTATATCATTTTCAACCTGTTAAACATATTAAGAGAGAAAATAAATTTCTATTTCACTCTAGGTTGTTGCAATTCGAGTAGAAAATTTTTATTCTGCTTGAAGATGTAATTCCTAGAAGCTACTTCATTGTAATGTCTAAAAGCCATTTCGACAGTGTTAGGAATGTCTAAGAATCGAAATTTTTATACCTTGAAATTTTTAGGGGATCTAGTCTGCGTAGAGACTTTTCAAGAATTGCAGAATGGAGGCTTTCCAAGGTTGTTGAAAGATCACTAGAGTCACTAGATCTCCTAGGATCACTAGACATCTCCCTAATTAAAAAGGTCTTTTCTGCTGGACTAGAAAAAGGAAGCTCTAGACCTAGGCCCTCCAGTGAAGGACCCTCGGATCTTCTAAAGAGAGCCCTCCCAGGAGACGTCGAATGTCCCACGAATCGATTCCAATCAAAAGACCACCTCGCAGACGATAAATCCAAAGAACTCCGAGAGTTGTTTTCCCAGATTGTACCATACAAGTCTCTCAAAAGGTATCGTGTTCGCAGGGACACTAAAAGCGTATATCTCAGTCCTCCGAAAAAAATTCAACAGAGCTTCAAAGAAAAATGTTCTTTCAGGTGAATTGAAAGTCCCTTGACGACGTTGAAAGCTATTGGGAAGATTCTATTTTAAAAAGAACTCCTGCAGAAGAGTAGCAGAAATAAAAGCACTTCTGAATGATGCTCCCTAAAGGGCCCTACAAAGACACATTAAAGCCTCTTGTTGCTGCGGGAGACCCTAGACAGACAACAGACGCAGATACTCTGAAGGATTTGTATTCCTTTTTCTGCCAGTTTTCTTCATGTTTAATCTCCTACTTCTTTAAATGAAGTCCGGGAAAGTCTCTGGAAGTCCTTGCTGTAGTTCTCCAAGTGACTCAAAAGTGTCCCAAAACATAAAGATCTTCCAACACACATCATTCAAAATATCCACCAAAGCCGAAAGAGGCTTTTCTGGCGCCAAACAGTTCTAAATAAAGCTCTCCTATGAGTCTCCTATGTATCATCGTATCGCGCAACTAGTCAATTACTTTGCCGGAATCCTCTGAAGATTTATTTCCGTCCGCGTTCCTCCATCAAGATGGCGAGCAAAGCGAGTCTCGTTGCAACTCGAGCCACGTCGCTTTTATTTACATAATACACGACCGCATTTTCGCCGAGAACTTCACGAAACTGAAGTCCGCTTAGGCGAAACGAGTTAAGAGGAGGGAAATTGCGAGAGGCAGAGAGGTAGATGAAACTCAATAGACTGGCGTTAGAGGACAAAGCGTTTTACTCGGACCCATCGTCGTCGGCTGTTTCGCAGCTTTACGAATGCGTACGGTGTTGCGACGAGGTGTCTACAATGGAGTCGTGGAAACTGTTGCAATTGTAAGCACCCTCTTGGATCCTCAATTTAATTGGGTAGCAAGAAATATAATAGAAAGATAAAAATTCATTTTTGTTGCCAATACGTTTCGTGTCATTCTACAATCTCATTTTGTAATGGAATTATTTAATTCGGCTAAATGTGTTACTTAAAAAATTTATTTCTGAATTCAAGGTCGAGGGTGAAAAACTGGCCGTTTCGCCCGTGAAACGACCGTGCTCGACCTTTTCTGTTTTCCACAGTTATGGTTACACTCGAACGTTGTCATATCGCTGATTTATCGCGTTAAATACACGTCGCTTCCGCAGAGGGACCACACGACTGTGCGGCATCGTTTTCCAATTTTCGGAGCCTTACGAGCCGCTTCAATTACCTCGGCGAACCGCTTCGTTTACAGGTAATTACTTAGCCGACGCTGTAGACGCTGAAGAGGAGGTCGCCTTAATGACGATAAGTAACACGCCGATAAGGGAATTTTCGGGAAACCTGATTACATGCCACAATTAGTGATCAAACTCCTCGAACTTGATTAGACCTATCGCGCACTTTGCGTACCAACTATATTCATTCATTTCATGTTCAAATACCGAAGAAACATAACAATATATGTGAGGAAATAAAATTCTGTGATGAATCTTCTGAAGGACCTTTCCACCAATTTACCAAACTCGTCTAAAAATCTTCAAAATCCACCTGAGCAATTCAGAAAAATGTCCCGAACAATTTCAACTGTGTAGAATTGTGAAGATACCAAGAGAAAAGATATTTCAAGAAACACCGGTGCTTCTTGCTCTACTCAAAATGGCCGGACAGAGTCCCAAAAGGGAAGACGTCCCGAAAACCATCTTCCACAAGGTTTCAAAGAAAGATTCTCAAGAGGACAGTCTCCTAAATGCTCTAAGAGAGTCCCAAGGAAAAAAGACTTTCAAGAGGTACCCTTCTCAAGTGAGCCATCATCAAAATTGACAACCATAGATCTAAAAGCACAGATTGGAGTATGACAAGGTAGCTATCGCGCTATGCATACGACGTCGTCTGTATACTGAAATTTTGCTTCTATCAAGCCGCCACGAAACTTGGCAAGCGAGATTCCAGAAGGCCATGCATCATCAGAAGTGTCCACAGAAAAAGTAAACGTTCGCAGCGATAGCGTCGATCCCAATATTTAGCATGGTCGTCATTCCTGGCGATCAGGATCCAGAGTAGGGCTGTTACTTTTCCGAAGCTTCGAAGGATTTGAAGGAACGAAGGGAACTTCGAAGTTTCGAAAGATTTGAAGGAACGAAGGGAACTTCGAAGTTTCGAAGTTTCGAGGTCTTCGAAGTGCCCGAAATTTCAATGTCACGATTTTTGATAAATAAATATATTAACACAAAAATTAGATTTAAAAAAAAGAAACTCCGTTTTTTTCAATCTTCTAATAATTGACAATACTACGGAGGTTCGAGATTCGAAACTTCGATTCTCATCGCCTCCGAAGTTTCTGAATTCGAAGCTTCGAAATCTTCGACCTTCGAAGGAACCTAAGGAGAACTCGAAGGAGACCTAATCCAGAAAGTCGGCGATAAATTTGGCGAGAGTAGCCTAATCGTGTATAAATCATGTTCCACGAGAAGGATCAGCCTTTGCAGAGGACGATGGCCATCCGGGAGGCGCAGGCGAGAGTCCCGGGGCTTTAACTATGTAATTATCCAGACAATCGAGCATTTCCCGGCGCGAGGAGACGAGGCAAGCTGGAGCCGGCGCTGCGAAGATTGGCGCCAGTCTCCGACAGTCGTCCTCTCCTCCTCGCAGGCAGGATTACACCAAGGATGCGATCGATGATGCCGGGAAACGCCGCCCGAAAGGCGCCGAGCACAGCTTCTCTGTCACTTCCTCTCGTTCTATCTCGTCGAACTTCGCTGACTCTCTCTCGCGCGAGCTTTCTCCGAGCGACCAACTTTTCCTAGGTTTGTTTACTCGAGCATCCTACGCGGCCATTAGCTGCTCCCTACGCCATTTTCGACCCCGTTCCGCGAAGCTGACGCACCGCCGGACATCCCGGCACCGTCCTACATCTTTTAAAGTATCTGTATAAAATTCAAAATTAATTTCACCACAGAACTCCTAATTAAATTATTTTCCTCGTTGCCTTAATAAAGCCTACGGAGGAAATCCAGAATTTCCAGCAGGAAAACGGAATTCCCCCTTAAGGGCGCGCCGAAAACGTTCTTAATCGCTGCGGGACAGCCAAGAGGAGACTTTCAAGGGACGTCGAAAACCCTCAAGACGCTCGGTTCTCGGTTTCCCTTGAACAAAAGACCCCGAAAAAAAGGTGTCCACTTCCGGTGGCTGGTTCGCATTGCACAAACCAGAAAGCGAAAGAGAGAAGAAGAAAGATAGGGAAATAAAATCAGAGAGACAGGGAGAGAAAGAGAGAGAGCGAAGAATGTTCAGGTCTGAGAGACAATTGCGAGACGAACAAGTTGACCGCTTCTGGCTAAAATTAATTTCGAAATGCAGACGAAGCGGTTAATTAAGCCGAGCACCCTTTTCGTCGGCTCGCACGGCGGCGACCAAGAACCAAGACCCTCCATTTCACTCGACTTCTTTCTGTTGGAGCACGCCAAGATGATACCTGGCCGGCGAAATTTTCTTGAAAACTTCAAGGCCGAGGAATTAACTTTCCGGGAATATTTTTGCTCTTTCCGTCGCGCGAGACGATATTTCAACGAACCTGATGGAAATCGCGGCCCCTTAACGTTAATGCGATCATAAAAGATTCGGGTCGGGTTTTTAAACAGCCCCCGGCGACTCCGCCTGAATTCGCCACGATTTCCCGACATTCTCTGGAACTATGTACCCACTCGCGATGCTTAACGCCAATTTATTGTGTAGTATAATAGGCCAGACTGCCGCGGTCTCCTCGCGTTTCTGGTTCGTACACATTTTCTAACGTTAGCGTGGTAGGCAAATTCTGTAATGGGATTTAATATTGATTTGGGTAATCGCTGTGCGTCAAGATTGTATTCAGCGACAGGAAGCAGAATTATGTTTTATATTCAAGCACGGAAGGAAATCTGTACTTTTGATTTAATGGCAGGCATTTATATTCATCGCACGCGATTTAAGAACTGGATTTTTAATATAATAGAATTAAATGTCAACTGTACCTTAGTGTGGTACGAATTTTGTAATGGAAACATTTCTGTATTTTCCTCAAACGTAACCGAGTGTGTCCACCAAAGTCTAATATCAAAAGATTTTTCGGTTTGCCGATAAAAAATTCCAAAGTTATAACGCTTCGACCACAAATAAACTTGGATATGTTTTCTATAGATCATGATCGATTTCCTCGCGATCAGTGGCAGGATATACCGTATGAAAACGATCCTAGCCACTGGAAGAGCCACTGTAGACACGGGTACAGTAAACTGGGCCACGCAAACACCGGATATCATCTCCGAGTCTTTCCGTGTTAAGGGCAACACCAAGGTCGCATCGCTTTGATCTCTACAGTGGTTAAGATTCTACAATTAAGGGAGGGGAAATTAAATATCCAATTTACACGATCTATGTTAGACAATAAACTTTAATGAATAAGATATTTTCCATTTTGTTCGATGATCTTTTGCCAATAAGAATAACTAAGAAAATTTGATTCCTACTTCATCTTAAAATACCGAAATTACTTTCTTATCAACCTAATAGTAAGGTGGGGTCCCTTAAACCCCGACAAATTTCATAAACAGCCTCGTTTTTAATAAAATTGGGATAAAGAATAACACGGGATAGAAAGTAAACAAATAGATTTAAAAATTCTTTTCAAAAATCTGAAGCTGGGGTCTCCGAGACCCCACATTACCTTGCGAAGATTAAAAATTTTGCTATTTTAAAAAAATTACTAGCACAATATACTTTTAAATACATAGTCGATTAAAATCAAACTCCACTAATTTTTCCAGAAGAAATGCTTTTCGAATTTGTGTTTCAGAAACCGTGATTCCCGACTTACACGGTATTCGACAGGGATTCTTATTACGAGGGCGTGACGTTCCAACGAACGTTCCTTGAAACTCAAACATTGACTTAACCTTAATGCCCGCGCCGTTTTCAGCGTCCCGGAAGAGGAGGGAACGTAGCAAACATTTCGCGACGGTGTCTCTTGCGTCGATCCGCGGTTATTATTGGACGGCCGACGACGCGACGCGTTAATTGCTCCGCGACGAAATGGAAAACAAGGAAACTTCGTTTTAGAAACGAGCCGCGCGACGCGATTAACTGAGAAATTAGCACGCTCATCCGACGAATGATTCCTTCGACCGAGGTGTTACTACCAAATTAGCTACGACCAAATTGTTATATTACAATCAAAGATCACTGAAAATCTGAATAAACGCATCCTCGCTTTCCCAAAATAATTGAAAATAGTAACTTTTAAACAGACAAAACTTTTCAGAAAATATATTAAAAATAATTTTGAGTTTACAAAGCGTCTTAATAAGTTATTGGCCACTTTCCAGGAGTGGTACGTGCCTAACACTTTTCCAACGCAGGAAGAAAATGAAGAGTGAAGTAATAGTGAGGGAAAAGCAGTCTAAAAGTCACCCGTTAGTTCGGAGCATGATCGGTTTTTGGGAACGCAGACCGGTTATTGTCCGACGTTTCAGGCCGCTTATGGCGCCACTCCAAAAACGAGCATTCGCTCTCGTGCTCGTTTATGCTCGCGAAGGTATGGTTCCCGCGAACTCGTCACACCACGCTGCTAAGACGAACATAAACTCCTTAATAGCTCATCCTTGCCGGAGACTCGTCGCCTTCAACACTTTCACGGTGGAGATTAAACGAGACCGAACAAAGAGATCCAATTTAGATACAGCAAAATTAACGCGAAAAATTCCTCATTTACAAAGCTGACCACCTGCTGTCCAGCGAATGAACCTCATTCAGATTAGACGAAAAAAATAATGTTTATGAGTCGACCGCGAATTTCTATGCGAAGTAAAAATTGTCTCCATCAATTCCGAGCCACAGGAAATAGAAATTTCTTGCTTCCTTTAACGATTTAAAAAAATTTTCTACCGCTTCAAATTGCTCCTACTCATTTTTCTCGTGAATGCATAAAATCGACAGTCTATTGAAATTGGTTTCATTTATTTACAGTTACAAAAACTGGGGAGCCAAACCATTTTAGAATTTAAGTGAAGTGTAAGCGACTTCGACAATTTTCTTAAACGCGTTAAATGAAAGTCCACTAACAATTTTAATAAATCAAAAATTCGATGTCCTCTACTTCTAATTTTTAAAATTAATTTAAAAAATAAAATATACACGGAAGACAATTGCGATTGTTTTCTGTGACTCACCTATAATAGGGACCTTTAAGAAATGTAAAAACAATCGTATTATTTATGGACTGACTCGTTTCATTTGTTGTGTTTTACAAGTGACGAAAAGTGAAATCCGCGGCGGAAAATATTATTGTTGCGCGTGTGCCGTCACGCAGCACTATCTCGTGCTCGAACTAAACACATCGCGTCAGAATTATAAAAAAAAACACAGAGAGAGAGAGAATTGTGTTGCGTAATTCGGGCGAGCGTGTTTCGTAAATCACAGGACGAGCGAGGAATAAAGCGAACGATTCTCGACGTCGGCCTTGAATCCGCGTGCTGAAATCATCAAAGGAGAATAGCAAGCTGGGCGAGCGGCTTCGTATACGAGGTTCGATCAAAAAGAAACCTAACTCTGTCAGTTTTCTTGCGAAGGACAACACGAAGTATGGTGGCTCTGCTGATCGCTTCTCCGAGTCACAAGGGTAGTTATAGGGTGAACGTATGCAAAAATTGTGAGAAAATTCATGAACATTTCACCTAATAGCACACACGACTGTGAATTTTTTTCGAATTTTTGACTGCAAAATAGATTTTTAAAAAATTCCTGAAACTTAAAATTGCCGAGTTTGTATTGAAGTTATCCGATGACTACGCTTATTTTGAATATTAATCTCTTTCAAATTTCTCGGACTAGGCAAACATGTTTAAAAAAATGCAAATTTCTCATAGAAGTTTTGGAGATACATACTAGTTTATTTTATTGAAAGAAATGTTCTCAATTTTTGCATAAAGTGCAACCTAGTTAATAAAATGAAAAATCGATTTACTTTTCTTTCCTGCAGGTACATTATACAACTTGTTGATTTATATGCAATTTCACTTTATGTAAAGTATAATTTAATTGTACAATTGCATTTCTAAAGTACATTTTGAATATTCACAGAAACGAATGGGAAAGAGAAGAAGTTGAGAAAGATATGCAACGTTTCTAAAAATGGCATGATCCGTGCAGTGTAGCAAAAAATTGAAAAGGGACACTTGAACGCGTTCAAGAGGTGCATATAGCGAAATGCAACGATTACGGAGTTACGGAGATTCGAATGTGAAACATTACGCGCACGGTGAATGACGAATGATCATCGGTCTATTGAACTGCAACGATCGATGCACTCCATCGAACAACCATGCTCGTTGCAGTCTTCGAATTATTACGATGGTTCCGCGGACACGTCCGACCGCATACGCTTTACAATGTAAATCGCGTGCCGATAAATGACAGGAGGCTCTAGCCGTTCAGACTAGAATTTATTTAAATGCAAATTAAACTATATCTCACGCCCCCAAAGGCTTGCATTATTAGACTGCCGTTGACGTTTATGCGCATACTGATTTCCGAAGCGTGATTCATAGTCACTGTAAAGCTTGAGCTAGTTGCCGCATGTTTTTCAGCTTCCAGTGGCTCCGAATGAAGTCAAAAAATTAACATTAGAATAATTCATCATTCACACTGTAAGAAACTTAATAATTGGACGGCGGATTTTATGCATTTATGAGAAAAATGAATAGGTGTAATTTAAAACAATAAATTTTTCAATGATTACTTTTTTAATCCTACACATTAATCAATCGATCAATCTTGATTAAAATTTTAATCGTTTAATGCCCAATTCTGTTTGAAACCTATATTAAACATATTGTTTCCCATAAAACATTATTAAAACGGATTAAAACTTCGAATTCTTGATATTTATGTACAAAAGTGGGAATTTGCATGAACGTTTCTAAGTCCTTCTTGCTTTCAACATATTTCTAGGAAATACAAAGAAGAAAATAATAGAAGCATTATTCTGACAATGGTTGCGGATAAATATGAGAATCTGCATAAACATCCATCGCCTCGGTGAAGATAAGAACAATGAGTTTTCCTTGCTTTCAGCAAAAATAAAAGGAATAGTTCGAGTTCTAGCTATTTGTGTGGAAAAATGGAAATTTCCATAATTTTCCCTCGCAATAAGGACAATAGATGTGCTTTCGACGCGCTAGTTAAAAATACAATGGAAAAAAACACAGAACAGTATAAAAAGTAAACAGTATTCAATCTTTTCGCAGACAATAATTCACTAGATCCCGGCCAGATATTCCCTCGGAAGACAACAGACTGTCAACGAGAAGCTCCAGAGCAGCATACTAAACGCTCTCCTCTCCCCTACGATCATAAATCTGCCACGATGTTTCGCAAATTCCTCGGTCACTCGTAAAAATATTCGTCGAACGTCCAGCGTGTTAGGCGAATCTAAAAATACAAAATCGCCGCTAAACCGAATAGCAAACGTTGCCGGCTAAATAGATTTTTGGCTCTACTTTGGTCCCCGATCGAAATGAAACGAGAATATCTTTTTAGTTCTATTTCGAATCCTAATCGGTGATAGATACCAGTTTAAAGGAGGAGTTTGAAACTCAAGGAACAAGGACCGAGAGCGGCTTTGGTTCCGACTCAAGCCCCGGGTCTCCGCAAGCAATTTCAGACACGCAGACTCACCTTGTTCCGCTGATTATGCGAGCGTCCATTTTCCTTGGGATTGCCACGAGCACGCAATTACCGAGTTTCTACTACGAGGCTTTCGCCTGGACAGTGGAACCGCATCGTAACTGTTCGGATCCCGAGCAATTGAAAGCAGTACTACGTCGCTCAAAACATAAGCACCGACTCCATTTTCCGCGGATTTATGCGCTCGACTACGTCCGATAGAAGAATTCTCTGCCTTGCTTGCCACGCAAGCCAAACAGAATTTTAATGAATTCGAAAACCAAGTTCAAATAAATGATCCAAAAAGAAGAATAAATTAAAAAATTTTTTCATCTATGAAGCTGTTTCTCTAAAAAATCAATATATACATCTTATTGTGCGATGTTTAAATAGTACTTCCTAAAAATTTTAGCTAAATAGATTGAATTGGAAGGACGTGGCAGCCATTTTCCTATACTACTGACGCTGAGGATATCTTTGAGAATAATTCAATAATTATTTCATATATATAAAATGTTTAAAAAAACAAATGATTCTGGATTTTCAAGCGGCAGTAAACAGGTATAGTTGTTCATGAATCAACGGACATTTTTAGCTGCATTCAGCGAAATATATACGACGTTGTGAAAGTAGCGAACCAGGGAACGCAGGCTGCATTCAATGCCATTCTAGATTTTCCTAATCGACGAGTTGATCCATTTATAATGGAGGTTTGTTCGATATTTTAATACACTCACTTTCTGTTAACTAGTTTATTCCCGAACCTAGTTCAATCCTCGCCATTTCTGTTCTATGAAATAGAGTACCGAAACTGTGCTGTGAGAAAGTTGCAATAATATATGACGAAAATAAAAAAACAGGACTGTTTTAATTATAACGATAGAAATTATTGGTAACGAAACAACAATGCACCAAACATGGAAATTGGAAACATGATATTCACCAAATATCGTTGCATATCTCTTTGAGGCACACGATTTTAAAAAAAATAAAAACCCAAGTCGCACAGAATTTTTTTTAATATCAATATAACTTCAACTTTTCGAGGTGGGTTAAGATATATCCCACTATGCATAAAAAGCTAAGCAAAAGGTGGGACAGTTTTTAACGCATCTAACCCCAAAGAGATATGGAAGTGAGAAAAATTAATCTTTATTAGAAAAGAAATAATTCAACTTGAACTGTAATTGAACTTTGACCTCATAAATCGCCGAGGATCTGTGCGAATCGAACGGGGAAGGCCACTTCAAGTAGTTTTCAATTGTTCGAGTCGCAGAAAATTCTAGCACGATAAGGAAGCGGAAAAAGAAGCTGTAGGAACACTAGGAAGCCGGAGTTGCTTCACTCGAGGACACCGGCAGCCAATTAATCTAGCCAGAGCAGACTGTTCAAGTGTCCACTAAAACAGACAATACGGTTCTCGAGTCGATTCCACTTATGCGCCGTTCCTAATGAATAAGAAAACGCGAAACAATGATTCCGGCCGGCAATTATCTCGCTAAATAATGGTTCTCTGTTGGCGAAGGTCTGCTTAGGCTGAAGACGGTGTTAAACGAGGCAGCATTTGATTGTATTCGGCGCGACGCTACGCGTTTCACCGAGCATTGTTTGCACAAACTGATAACAGACGGCCACCATTTTCGACGCGAGAGCTGAGACAATATGCAAACAATCGACCGACGCTGGAATTGAAGTCTTATCGAGCGAGCGAATGCCTCCAAAATGTTGCAAATAGCAGCTCACGCTTCGACGAACGAAATCGATCTTCAGGAATTTTAATACGCGAAACTAACAGGCAGATCAATTTTTCATCTTAGGGTCGTGGTCGTGGAAATTGATTGTATTCAAGATTTCACCTGCTAATTTGCAATTTTTAATAATTCTGTTTAAAATAGTTCAAAATTGCAATACAATGTCTAATTAATTACCAATATAATATTTGGGAGAATCTCCTCTTTCACCAAGTAAAATTTGATTGCTATTCAAAACTTATTAATGAGTCTCGTTATTTTAATACTTCAAGCCCACGGAAGATCAAGAGGGTATTTTCATTAGAATATTTGTATTAGCCGTTTGTTCTTAATTAGGACTCATTAATCCACCGAATGAAAACCGCATCGCTAACGAACGTGTTCATCGAAAGCTTTCGTTCTACGAGTCGCGATCGGCAGAAACGAAATACGCCGTCGACGCAGTTATCTTCCGTTATCGTTATCGGTCTAATCGAAAAAGTCAAGGAGGAATGTTGTCATCTGTGAAAACAATCTATATGATAATCCCCGGGACATTGTTTGCCGACTAATTAACGCGGCATCGCGCACCACCTATTCCTAGTTGCATGGAACAACTAAATCACCTGTTGATTAACGTGACACGAGTCCGAATCCAATTAATCGAATCGGAGGTGCTGCGAAAGCGTCGCTCGCGGCTAACGATCTCGGGGAGATTCTCTAATTATTAGAAATCTGGGATAACGAAATTGCTCGCCGGGGAAAACTGTGCCGGATTCTACGCAAATTATGTTTGTTAAACACGGAACATGGTCGGGCGAAAATGCGATCCGATGGAAATGCGGCTGATAGATCGACTGATCACAAATTACAGAACTGTGGATTTATGCACTTATGATAGAGATGCAGAACAGTAAAAATATTTAAATTATTGATTCGAATAATTATTTAGCGTGTAACTATTTCTGAATTTAAATAAAATCTAACAATTGAGAAAGGAAAGAATTGTTGCATGTTTCACTAAAATTATTTTAAACAGTTGCATTACGATCCCCAGTGTATTAGTAGCTGTAATTATCCCGGTCGTCATTTTAGGCGGGAATAATTAACGAGTGAAGGGAGGAACGTGTAATGAGATTATTGCAATTTAAATCGCAGTTAGTAAATGATGGATCTCTGTGCAAAAAATGTTTAAGAAAATTTTGGATATGTAATGGCACTAGGGTATTATTGTTTACGATAATTTCAGGTAATTTTGTTAATGGTGAATTATGGAAATATGTAGAAATATCTGCAATCTAGCTGGCTGTAATAATTAGACTGCGGATGTCGTGCATTTATGGCGTGCACGAGTGCGTCAAGTATAACAGCTATAAAGTTCCAAGGCTTAATAAATTGATCATCTTGTTTCTTATCAGACAACAGTCGAGAGATGCAAGGTACGAGTGTACGAGAGCGCGACAAATACTACGAACATTCAGGATTATTATTATTCGGTTTCTTCTCTATCCGATAGAATTCACGGCGAAAGTTGTAACACGTGAAACACAAACCTTGAAGACTTAACGAATTATTCGTTGTACGTACTTCTACACGGATAAAATTAGACGGAATTGTTAATGCGAATTGCAAATGCACAACTGCACGAGATGCAACGACTCTCGAGATTTAATGAATTATTCGTTTCTTTTTCTCCATCAGATAAAATTCACAATGAAAATAATTGCGCATGTGTTAGGACAACGTGATGAATGTGGACTTCCAACAAATTGCTCTCATTGTATTTCTACTCGAGTGAGATTAATCCTTAACTGGACGCATGGGGTATATTTGACCCCGAGTGGTATAAAATGGTATATAACTATTCCAGTTCGGATCCGAGCCAATGGGCCGAATCGTTTGCAATGTATAGGCTATATTTGTTCAAAAATTAACTATTTCCAGTCGGAGCTTTGTTAACTTGAAAATGAAACATTTCTTCCGACCTGGAATAATTTCATTGTATATGATGATATGAATACTTAAATGTGTGATATATGTAATACTCAAATGATTAGATACGAACATATTAAATAATGTAAACAATATTGCGAATAATGGACATCAATTTTTGGTGGTTTTGTTATACGTGGTGCCAATGTTGGAAATTCTATGCGAACATAAAATCCCGTTTCCACGAAACGCTGACACGCGTTGAAATCTCTCCACGCGGATCAGACTTCGCCTTTCTCACGGAGAAAGTCGCGGTGCGCTCATCGCTCCATAGAACACATGATTATCTACTTCTCTATGGGGGAAAACATGTTGCGTTCTATCTCGTTATCTTCTCCACAGGCTCTTCTATGTGGGGGAAGAGTCTATCCGACTATGATAGATAGTCTCTCGTTAACAGTTGGAAGCTAATTGGTAGGTGGATAGAAGATGCGAGCAAGTAGTCAAAGACTGACCTGCAGAAGCACGTGACGGTGTCCTCGACGTCGATGGAGAGGGACGTGTCGATGGCCGAGTATTTGAGCACCTTCCTGCTTCCCAAGCCGAACATCGAACCGACACTGACTAGCCACCACCAAGGTAGACACACACTCGCGCGGGTTCACTGTCAACAGGCTGAACAGAGCTCGACGAAGATCGAGAAGTATCGAAGATGTCTGTCAGCGACTGCGGTGGAAACCAGAATTGGGAATGGAGAACTTCGGAAGAGTGGACACTCGGGGAGCAGCGACAGATAATGAAGAAGATGATGAAGAAGATGATGAAGAGAAGTTTGAGAAGAAAGAAAGGGATTTTTCAAAGAGAGATAATGAATACGTTGAAGTCTTTTGCCATGGACGACTTTCAAAAATTATGATATAATATGTTAATACAGTCGTGGTCAAAATTAAGTGGACACTTTATAAATATTTAGAAAATAAGCAATTAGTATTTGGTATTGTAACCTCTTGCTTTAATTACTGTTTCTATTCGTCGTGGGATGCTTTCCACAAGTTTTTGAAGGTAACTTCGATCAATTTGTTGAAATTTTAATTGCAATTCGTTTAAAAATACTGTTTTATTGATTATTTTTTGTTGATCATTAAACCTGTCCACTTAATTTTGTCCACGAAATGAAAGTGATTTGATGGGTAAAAAGGAACGGAGACCATGAAAAAGCTTGAATTCCAGATTCATGTTATTCGAAAGAAGACAGCTGAAGTCGTAACAGCTGTCCACCCCACTCCTACATTGCAAGTGTGAAGTAATAGGAGTGGGATGGACAGCTATTACGACAGCAATCTCCTTTCGGAAAGGAGATAATAGTCGAGCACTGTAATAAAGTGACGGACTTTTATTATCTGATTATCTGTGTCCTCCAGATTATTTCAGATAGCCAAGGTTCTACTGCGTACACGAAGGGAATCAATGTAGAACTCGTACGATGAAGCGAAAAGGTCGAGGCAAGAAAATCGATGAGCTTCCGTGATCCTGAATGGCAAAGAAAGCCAGCTAAAGGTAATGTCTCTCAATTTCATCGCATTTGATTTTCTTCGAATTCTAATATATTAGAAATGTCTATTCGAGAAGGTAAAATATTATTTAAAAACGTTTTTATCAAAAATTAATTGTATATATCAAATCTAACGTACACCTAACCTGAAACTCTATTATTTCCTGCTATCTATTATTTCTGTTATCTATTATTTCCTGCTATCTGGGTGTATTATCAATAAATATTTCATTAAACTTCTCTCTCAACTATGCACAGTTACTTCAGGCATTCTAGACAACCGTAGGCTACTGTCAGGTTAGGTTCGGTTCAGTCTTATTATACATTTCACCTTCCCAAATATCCCTTGCCAATACATTAAACTTTAAACAAGATCGATACTGATCAAATTACAAGACCCAATCAGAATTAACCTTTGAATCTCTCCCAAAAGCGACTGCAAGATAAATTCAGAGATGTAAACCTAAAGATATACCTGCAGGTAGCAAACGATCAGACCCAGGTCCAATCTTCCAGAACTCGATAAGCACAGCAAACACAGAGGTTAGGTTGAGGAAGAGTCGAAGAGGGAAGAGAGTTTAGAGATCAAGGTACCCGAAGGCAGTCAGCGACTCGGAAGCAAGGAGTAGGAGAGCAAAAAGACAAACTTGTCTCTCGAACAGCAAAGGGAGCTAAAAGGGAAGAAGTTGGAGATGAAGGTAAGCTGAAGAAGGACACCCGGTGAAGGGGGTATTCGGTGGAGGAAGAGAGGTAAGAGGGAGGAAGAAGGGTAGAGATTATCACAAGGAGACACACTCGATGAAGAAGCACGCTGCCAACTGAGAACCGAGCACGAGACTGACGTCGGCGTTCTCCAGCCGTTCGCCAGGTACCAACTGTCGCAACCGCTATCGGCTATCGGCACGCTACCAACGATAAACGGAGAAAGCGATTCGAGCGACGATGGCGGGGGAAGCAGGGGCGAGAGGGGACAGGCAGGTGACTGTGAGAGGGGGCAGGCACCGGAGACAAAAGACCTTGGAGATGTGGAGGAACATGGGGGACCGAAATCATGTGTGCGCACCTGAGTCACCAACAGTCAGGAAAGAACCGGGATTGTACGGCTCTGATTTTAATCAGCTTTTGTGCACGCTGATTGTAACTGTGTATAAGCTGATGGTGTCTGTGTATATGCTGATGGTATCTGTGTATCTAATGATTAAGGGTTTTATGCATTTATAGAGAGATTGACTAGGTGAAATATGAAACAGTAAAAGATTAGAATAGATTGGTTGATTTATGGACGGTTAGTTTCTTGATAGTTTGAAAGATTGGGCGTGAATTTGAGCGTGATAATTGAGTGTGTGTCTGGAAGGTACGCGTCAGGTTTTTTAAATTTTATTGCTCACTGTGCTCACTATTGGATAATGGAAGAAATAGAAGAGAAAGAGAGAGAGAGGGAGAGAGAATGAGGGAAAATGAAAGTAGACTGTTGCATAGCTGAATTACCCGGGTTGCAGGTCGCAAGCGTCGACTCCGTGGTCAATATTGAACAGTGAAAGAAGTAGAAGAAGGAAGAGACAGAACAAAGCGAAACAGATATATGGTACAGTATTATACACCTGAATCGCTCAAGTTGCAGAATTTAAAGAGATATCCTATTCTCATGATTGAACCGTGAAATCAATAGGGAGGAAATTGCAAGGAAATAAAAGTAGAATGTTGACGCTGCGGATTGCGAGGACTCTGTGCTGAATATTAAACGGAGAAAGAAAATAGGAATAACGTTGCTTGCTCGAAATTGTGCTTAATATTGAAGAGTGAAAGGAAATATTGAATTACAATAAATTACTAATAAAGAAAATAAAATACCTGAATTACTCGGTTTACAGAATGGAAAAAATCCAAGCTCAATATTGAACGACGAAAGAAGTCAGAGAGGGAAAGAAAATGAGTGGATAAATGAAAATAAAATATTGAATAAAAATAAATTACTAATAGAGAAAACAAACTACTTGAATTATTTAATTTACATAATGGGAGAAACCCAAGCTCAACATTGAACAGCGAAAGAAATAGAGGCAGAGAGAGAAAGAAAATTAGGGGAAATGAAAATAGAGTTTTACACGTCTGAATTGCTCAGTTTCAATTTCAGAGAAATAAAATGGTGAGAAAGAGAGAGGACGAAAGGAAATAGAAATACAGAGTTGCGAACCTGAGTCACTCAGGTCGCAGGATCCAAGGATTCTGTGCTCGCAGTTGAAGAAATAGAAGGAGGGGTGGGGGAAAGAAAGAGAGAATGAAGGGAAATCCAGTTGTTCGAAGAGAGACAAGACTAGTTCCACAATGGGGCTTCCCTCTCGCCTATCCCTTTGGACAGCGCAAGTTTGATTCTGTCCTTGTCCCGCGGACTGGTGGTAGGCTTAGGTTCTGCTTATCTTTTTGTTGCTTTCAATGCGTTCCCGTCTCTGTCGGGGTAATGTAATTACGGAGAGAGGCCGGCGTTCAGCGAATCCGAACAAGTTCTTACTCTTCGGAGATCCGCGCACGACGGGACCGGCCTGTACCTGCTCTCTTCAGGGTCGCGGACGGTCAAGCCGGAACCTGCATGTTGGATATCCTTTATTCTATTCGACGATGTTCGGCTACCCAACAACCACTCGCACAATGTCCGTACACTGACGTCCCAAAGCATTTGGGCAATTGATCGTTGCTAAAAGTTGATGATATTGAAATTGTTATAACTTTGTGAAAAATAATCGTACAACAATGCGCTCAGGCTCATTTCAAAGCAGGAACCGTCTACTTTCAGACTACTATCTTGGTTCTTGTTCTATGATTGTGTATCTTGTAGCGGAGGGGAGAATGTGCACAAGTAAACAGCATTTATAAATGTTGCAATAAATATATACAGTGACTCCCACTAATATTCGGACACTTTTAAAAAGACGACAACATTTTTAATATTGGACCATACGATTTGAAATTTTTTGGGAAGTTAGAACAATTAGTTTCCTGCACAACGTGACTAAAATACTAAAAGTTGCATTTTACAACTTTTTTATGTGGGCCTGTATTGAAAATTTAAAAAATACGTTTTGTAGATCTGTGTGAATAAAAAAGGCTAAAAGCACGGGGCACAATATTGTAACGGAAGCGGAGAGGAGAAAAACCTGTTTCATGGGCCGACCGGCCGTTCGCAATAATCGGCGAACTTTCGCAAATGACATTAACCTCGCGGCTATTACGCCGGTGTTTTCGAATTACCGGTTAACTCGGTTTCAACCCCTCTGTTTCCACTTTGCGCCCCGTTCTCTCATTCCCTTGACGAGAGGTAATTGCGCGGCAAACGAAAATCGTTAACTTGATCGAATCGAGGGTGGAAAAAAATATCGGGGGATTTTTCGTTTCGTTATCTTGCCGCGGGTTCCGCGAAACACGCGCTGAATTTGCAAACATATATTGATGGGCAAATATTTGGGGAACACGAACGCGCATTGATTGAATGACAACCAGCCCAATTCCTGCCTGTTTACCGGGTGGGACCTGTTAAGGGATTATGTACCTCTGGTTGAAAAATTGGAGAGATTGCTTTTATGCATTTGGTGGTTTCTTTGAACAAAATGATTTTTGGAAAAATATACACATTTATTTTTCATCTTTATTACCAAACGGCTTAACACTAAACCTACCGGTCAAAACGACCGGTTCCAGATTTTTTATTTTACGATTATTGAAATAATAAAAATGATTTCATAAGAAATGATTGTATAGATCTCTTTACAAATAATTGAAATCAATCTTGTCATTTTTATAAGGGAACATGTTCCAGTTACTTTTAAGCCTCGCTAGTTTTAGTGTTAAACGGTTGACAAAAATATGACTTTCACATTGTGGTAGAGATTACAATAACTCATTTCAGATTTTTCTCAATCAGAATCATTTCAGATTTTCCTAAAACCCTGAAAGCCCTGAGAAATTCAACGGTGTAAAGATTGGAAGAATTTGAGAATGCGAAAATGTCAAAGGGCAGGTAATTTAAATGTTGCACAGCGATTCACGCTGCAGTTATGACAAAGAACGGCGCCAACGCAACTCTCCGTCATTCTAAAAAATTTACCGCGCCGAATTTCGGACAGTGCACGCTGCGGATGCATAAAATCCGCAGTCGACTGCCGGTCAAAAGTACGGGGCCAGATAGGTGTATGCACTTTGTGTGCACGGTCGGTATGTCGAAAATAAATTAGTAAAGCGGCGAGTAAATTGGCGATGTTTTAGCACGTGAAATTCCGGCAGACCCTCAGCCGGGAGCGCAGGATCCGCTGAATTATTAACGATCGCCGATGCATCGCAGCGTTGCACTTTTCTGCGCTTCGAAATTCGGTCACGAATTCTCCATCCGATAATTACATTAGTCGTCGAGGAGAGTGTTGACGGTTCAAGGTCACGGGACGCGCGTTCCCCCACCTTCGTTCCTCTGCCCTTCCCCATCGCTCGGCCACGCCTACCATTGCCTCGCCCCGCCCACAGACACAATCGATGGGTTTAATTGACCGTTTAAGAAAGAAAACAAATCGGCCGTTTCCAGTCGGCTAAGCCCTCTTTTGCTCTTCAACATTATCGCTGGCCGGCTTGCTGCTCGATGGGATGTACGTATAGTTCGGTTTTATAGTTGTGTCAGGTGTTACGAAACGTTATAAGACCGTGCATCGACTGGCCTTAACCTTTCGTATTTTACGCGCGAAGCCTGCGAACCAGTTTCGCCGCCCTCTGCCACGGTCGCAAGGAAAATATGAGTGTGACATGTTCTAGCGAACCGATCTGCGAACTTTGTCGATTTTTACCAGGGTTCATTCGTTCTGATAAGCTAGGTTCGACCCTGGCTAATTAACATACACTCCCGCAGAAAATGGTAGCACATTTTAACAAGAAAAGTATCACGAGTATGATGGCACAAGGTACACAATAAATAATTTACTCTGCTCTGACAACAGTGTTTTGTACCCAGGACTAATTTCTTTTTGTTTTGGGCTGTAAGAAAAATCTGATAAAATTTTAGAGTACTTGTTGTAGTCCCTACCTAAATACGCAAGTAATATTTCAGCCAAATGTTTAACCGTTTTGTAATACAAATAAAAATTCGACTGAAAATTATGAAGAAATTTGCCTGGAACTCGGCAACTCGGTCGTGGAAAACAAAACAGGGTTGTTCATATGATTATTATTTTACGCTGCTGTCGAAATGGTCCTCGCTCACAATGCTTTCTTATAAATATTAGATGAAAATAAAATTCAATGGTTAAATTTTAAAGAATACAACTTTATTAATCAATTATACATATAGTCACCATTCTTTTTAATTGTGGAAAATTTAATCATTTTTTAATTTTAATGTTTAACCAATCTTTAAAATTTAATCATTGAATTTTATTTTCAAATCGGGCACGAACTTATGAAATCATCTGATACAATACGAAGCCGTTATTTTCAGAATTTTTGGATACTTCTCTCAGAAATTCCCGCATGTTCGTGGTTTCCGCAATAAGCGTAAGTACTATCCAGTTGTTGCGCAATGTTTTCGCCGCAAATTCGATTAAATTCTCGCTCTTCTACGGCTCGAGGCGAGAAGGGAAGAGTCTGGTTTTATGCCCCCATTGGGCCACGGGGATTATGTAATCCATCGGGATCGATATCAGTTCCGCGACTGCGGGACTAAAGTTGACACGCGGGGAGGGGGGCAGCGTGTACGGCTTTATTGTCACGTTGTACCGCATTATTTGGAACGTTCGACGAGGAATTTGGAGCACACCGGCGCGGTGGTCGCCCGTGCAACCGAACCGCACGAATGTTTGCACGGATATCGAATTCTTACGAGCGGATTCACCGAAACATCAGATGCTTTCGTTTACCTTCCTAATGGCCCTGTGTCTTCTGCGAAAACAAACCCACCCAACGAAATTCCGTCGACTTCAGCAACGCTGTTCGATCTCGGACGTCTCTCGATCCTACTTACCAATCCTGACAAAATTCGTGCGAATACACTTGTGAAACGCAATAATAAATTTCTAAAATGAGGAGAACATTTTTTCACTTTTGGCCAGGATTTCGAAACTAGCCAGCGTGCGTCGCTTAGGTGAAAATAGGAGCGGCACAGAGCACGGCCGATCGTCGTCGACGGCCCCGGTCGTCAATTATTTTAGCCCGTCTGCCCGTGAATCACGCGACATTTATTCATTCACGAGTACCTCTGCCAACAAACGTCGGCCGACGTTACCGTGAAAAATGAGCATGATGGCGAGGGGAGAGGAGAGGAGGGAGAAAGAAAGAAGTCGGTAGAGAGGATGAGGAGGATAACGAGAGACCCGATGAATGTCAAGTAAATGCGACACCGGCCCAGGACCGTTTACGTGCTCCAACACGTCCCGTGGGAGCGTTGTCTGTTCCAGGATTAAGATGGACCACGGATCTCCCCTCTCTTTCTCTCGCTCTTTAGTGGAGAACGGAAGCGGCGACCTATGAGGAGCGACACCGTCTTTCGCGGAGCAAAAATGGCCCGCATTAACTTTTCACCGACTCGGCTAGACTCGGTGAAGGCCGGCGCGGAATAACTGAAATTGATATCAGACGTGGTGCGAATAGAGACGACGACGTATTTAACTGACGACCTTTAATTGTTTACGCGAAGATGTTGAACGGCCCACAGACGACACGATTCGTCGTACGATCAACGTGTACAAGTTGTACAGACAGATTGAAAAACAAGTCGCATTCACTTGTGTCCACAAACGAGCGCAAGAAAACGATGAAAGAGTGTAGACAAGAAAAATATGAACTTATTACAAGAATTACGTACCAATGAACCGGGGCAGATTTCAAGAATTATCGAGGAATGGACGAAGATACACTTTCCATTTCTTTTTAGAATTAATTCGCCATAAAATTACAGAACGAACCACAAATATGAGAGAAAGAATTAGCGCTGAAGAAAGATTGATTGTTACTCTGAGATATTAGGCCACTAATAGGAACTGGAAGTTCCTATGAAGATCTTCAATTTTCTTTTTCAATAACTCTAGAGTTGAAATTCACCTTCCTACAAATTAAATTCATCCCTTTGCAAATCAAATTCATCTTAGTCTTGCAATCTTGCAGGATGTCTCTTACAGTTCGCTGGCGCAAAGAGCGTCCGACGTTAAACTGTATCCACTTAGTGCCCTGGCTATGGTAAACGCTCCGTTCAAGATGTTTTACAGTCTCTTCTCTCTCTCTCTCTCTCTTCGTAAACCGGAATATAAACTGTGGTTTTTCAGAGCAAAAAGAGAGGATGACGTACCTGAGCCGGAAGAAGCGAAGTTTTTACAGGGAAGGCAGAGTGTAATTAGTTCCTCTTTGCTTTTAAACGTATAAAGCAAGATAAACGTTGATTAGCCAAGAGAACGGTCGAGTAGGTGGCCGCTGGCGTAATCAAGTTGTCTCCTTGATTCCCTCGTTGCGCAACGAGAACGTAATCTATGAGCAAGAACGAGTCAGCAGATGAATTTTTTTCGTTTCTGGGTTCTATCGCCGCGTTAACGGCGTGCATTCGTGATAACGAGGAAGAGTCCTGAGTGAAATGATGACAGAGGGAAATGGGTCGGCGGAATGAGTAGCACAAGAGTGTTGGACCACTGTGAACTTTCTAAGCGACTTCGATGTTGCTAGAGGGACCTAGTGGTAGCTTCGAGATCCAGGGATTCTTTTGAGGGGGATTCCAACGAGTCTCCAAGTGACCAGAAGAATTTTAAAGGGCTTCTGATGTGATCATAAAGTTCTGAGAGGGATCCTGTGACATTTCCAAATGGTCCAAAGACCAATGGTCCGCGGACCCCTGGTGGTCCGCGAAAGAATTTTGACATTAACTTTACATCCCTTATTTCAATAATTAATTCATTATTGAGCCAGAGATGGGGTATGCAAAAAAATGTTGATCAAGAGAGAGGCCTCGAACTACATAAGTTTAAGAACCCCTGCCCTACACACCAATTCAAAGGACTCTCCAAGTGATTTGAAGGATTCTATAAAAATTCTATGGCCTCCCGGATGACCCTGAGGCCCTCGCAAGCATTCTGCTACTTCCTAACCGACCTCGTGATCTCCAGAGGATAGCTACGGCTATAAACGAGCAGAAAGTCGTCCAAGAATTCTCCCGAGTCCCCCCGAAAGGTGCCCCAACTTGTTTGGTCCTATCACTAACACGCGTGCACCGGTTCATGAACACGTTGCCATTTATCATGAGCACCGTCGCTATCGTTTATCGCGCCGCACGTAAATCATACCGGATAGTGTTTGTAAACAGCCGAATGAGATCAGTCGCAGTAAAGTTTACGAGGGGATGTGAGCGTGCCATTTATTCCCGCAGCTCCCTTTGCAACGATAACCGGGATATCCCTTTTTCGAAAAGGAATCCCGCCTTTTGACATCCCTTAGATTGGTTCTTAATGCAAAGTAACAATTTCCTGTCTCGCGAAACAGTTCTTTCTTTCTTTAATCATTTTGGTAAGTGGAAGCAACGACTCTCCGATTCCTTCAATTTTTCTACTGTTTCAAATCGCAGCTATTTTTACCATAAATGCATAAAATCTAGAGTCCACTTATGCTACTTCTGTTAACACATTGACTGCCGCGCTAGTGCTCATAAAAATCGCACTAAATCAGACTAATTTGACACCAGGTTTACGGGGCACTAAAAATGCCTTAGACGTTACTTTAGAAGTTACTTTAGGAAGATAACGAGAATGTGTCTATCCAAAGTATCAGCCATTTTTTAATTTTTTATATTATCGTGGATGCATTTTTACAATCTCAGTAGTCGTAAATTAAAAATATTAGAACGCATCTATATCAATTCTCGTTCAACAACTAAAAAATTTTCTGATAGTGAATCGGAACAGCTAGATCATGATTTGCGACAGCTGTGCATAACACCCTGTGCAATCTCGTTTTTTTCCACTTTTTAATACGAGGTTAGAAATAGTTGATTGTTGGAAGCACGACGCATAAGACGACATTACGCGATAAGTATGTTTGCGGATAAACGAGGACTATGTCGGAGAGACGGTGGCCAGCCGGCTCTCTCCCTCTCCCTTTCTCTTTCTCTCTCTCTCTCTCTCTTTCTTGTCGACACGTTGTGTATATCGACGCCCGAGAGCTGTTATCGCGAAAACCGTTGATAACACTTTATCGCCGCGGCCAATATATACTTTGTCGGTGGGGCATTATTTGGAGAACACAATGCGCCCTGACTGTTTATCCTGCCTACAGGTATACAGGGTGTCCGGCAACAGGTGGGAGAACGCGTTTCAGGGGTGTTTCTGTGGAACAACGCGAAACCAGCACGCAAAAATTCAAAATTGCGAGTTTTAGGTTTACTAACCTTTTTCACTCGAAGCAATTTTAATCCAAACATTTCTTTTAACCTAGAACGTTTTATTATCTTCTTTACATTGTGCACCAGAAATTGAATATATTTTCTCACACAACACTTGAATTTTTAGCAACTTATAGAATACTGATGATTTTAGTACTAAACCTTCCCCCTCAAAGAAATCCCCGGCTGAAGCCTTAGTCGGTTACTGTCCCTTATCCGGGGCCATTGCGAATTGAGAACCGCTGCGAAAACGGGTTAAAGTTCGACGGGTGGGGAGTTACGCGGAATCGACACGGTGTCTCATAGTTCGCGGCCTATTGGCCAGCGACGGAATCGCTTTTGCTCGTGATTCACCGAGGAAGCGGATCCGCGGCGGTCTTTCGCGTCCACGTGTGAGTCATCGCGAGCCTCGAGAGTTCGAGAGCTCGGTTTCGAGCCAGCGACCACGCTGCGTTGCTTGCGAGTCGAGGCTAACCTAGCTTTCCTAGCTTCCCGCGTTGCTCGACGCGCAAAACACCAAGCGCAACCATCTCTAAAGTGCACGGGACACGAGCCGAGGCGAGGCAAAGCGAACAGAGACGAGATCAGCCAGCCGGCCAGTCACCGAGCCATTGTCTTCTTCCCGTTTCCCCCCGAGAGATCTCTTTCGAAAGAGAAGAGCTTCCCGACTCCTCCCGCGCCACTTTTACGAGCCCACGACGATTTCACTGCGATGGGATTCGTAAGCAGGGATTGAGCGTTGGCATTGGCCGAACTAGTATCTATCCGCTGTAGCCGCGCTCCGATTGGTCCGCGTTTGTAGGGTGAACGGAAAAATAATGGGAACCAATCTTCGAATTTATTGGAAAATGATAAAGCGAATTTAAAAATTGTGCACTCTAGAAAAGAGTTTTACGACCTAGAACAAATTTCAGGGTTCATAAAGGAGTTTAGAGTCTATAAAAGAATGAAGAGTCAACATAAAAATTAATAGAACGTACAGAAAATATCAGGATCTATGAAAAGCTCTTAAAGCCGTTCTAGAAAATTTGTGGAGCTTGGAACAATTTTTTTTTCAGTGTAAAAATAGCTTAAAACATTACAAAATACACTTGTAACTCGATGCTGCTTTTCTTACAACATCAACAGAAATAAACTAATTCTGTTGATAATCTTGACAAAATAGTCAGAGTGTTTAACAGTAGTTTAGACAAATTTGAAATTTAGATTTATCTGGAAGCCTGTTTCCCATTGGCCAATGACTAGATGACGTCGGGGGTACTCATTCTTTCATACACACCCGTTACGTCGTCGCACCGCGATAAAGCGCACGTTTTTAACCGCAGGACGTGGTTGAAAAAATATACATGTATATTAGACCGCAAAGCATTAACGAGTTAAAGCGACCTCGCCGCTGAAATCGGTTCTTCCGCCTTGCATCGACCCTCAAAAACTTTCGAGAACGCGTGCGATTACTATACTAAAGATATTCTGCCACATTTCCATTTTTACAATCGCGCGAGGCGGAGCCAAAATAAATTAGAATCCTATTTTCCGGAACGGCGGTCTTGATAGGTCGAAAATAATATAAAACATAACCTACATCTCCGCTGACTCCCTGATTGGTTAAAAATAAAAACTAACCTAGAATTTCATTGGTAACCCCGATAGATCGAAGAAACTATAAGAATCAAAGCAACATTTTAATACCTGAAATAACTGAAAATTTTATTCAGAAGCTTAGGAATGAAACATAACCCAAAATTGTGTCAACATTTTTTTATAAGGTATATTGTCAAGTTGCAAACGCACAAAGATCTGCGGTCTATGACATTTGACTCGATAGCGCACTCTAGGAGGACAAGCATAAATGGGATTAGAATAAATCTTTATTCAGACGTTCGTCGGTGTAAAAATGTACTCGAACGCCGATCTTTCGTTTCCCTGCGACCGATAAACGCTTCGGTGATCGTTCACGCGATCAATTGGTTACTGGGAGTTTCCCTCCGCTCGCAAAATAACAAAATAACTTACAATTTATCGACGGTACTCGCTTCAAGGGCCGCCCGTATTGCGCCGGGAACGCAATAAGCGAGGTGAAACGCGATAATTTTATCACCGTCCGATAGATATCGCGAAAAATTCATGCGCGACCATTTTAATCTACGAGATTACCATTTTTCGCCTGGTTCCACCGCGCTTGCACAATATTACCTTCGAGCGACGCACTCGCTGAACGAAAAAACGAAAAGTATAAAGACGCGAGTGGTAATATCCTTTAAGTTGGCAATCCGCACTGATCAATTCGCTGGTTCCTTTCGGTAAAGCAGATTCCAATTCGGTGCTCGAGTCTCTATACCGTTCGATCCCTCGATTATCATTAGAAGTCATCAAAACTAGAGGGGGTACTTGTCCTTACAGTACAAATCAACTTGGAAAAATAAATAGAGGAACTATTTCTTAAAAATTAAATTGAGCTATTAATGTATATGTGTTATTCTTGAAGTATATTAAACATTTTTTCAGAAAATCAAGGGAACGTCTATTTAATAGTTTGCAAGATAACTTGAAGAAAATAACTCAAATAATTCATTAATGAATTCATGAATTAACAAGTTAGGTTAATGGCGCAGTAACTAGGACAAGTATCCTAGTCAATCAACAATGATTCGCTTAAAAAAATAGAACAAAGGAATTAATTTTACAATCGAGGCGATGAGCGACGATTAAGAAACGTGACGATCAGTCATTTTAATCGATCTAGTGGTTTCAAATGACGCACAGTAGTTGGTGCAAAGGTTGCAAGAGTCACGTGGTCACTCTATTACCATACTATAAAGGTACGTGTCCATCTGAGAATAAATTTATCGCGAGTTACTCTCGAGAGTGAAATTCGTCAGTGTACACGGTATTGAGAGTGCCAGCGGAGAGCTGCACGAAAAACTCTCGGAGAGCGAACAGGAAGTTGAAATTCGCAAATGGACACGTTCAAATACCAACGCCATTCGCATAGCTGAGAGTCTTCCAGCTATAGTTTTCTCTGCCATTGCGCAGGGTGATTCTCTGGGAACTAGGACAAGTTAATGCTCTTTTTTAAGTAAAAATAGAAACAAAAATGATAAAGGAAAAAATCATGTCATAATACGTCCTAACTTCCGATCTTATTTTTTATGTGGATGCACCGATGCACCCGCCAGGTGCAATTTCACTTTATTTTTTAATGCAACCCAATTTTTTTATTAATACAATCGATCCCTTTTATTATCCTACGTATAACAGTACTAGTAACCCAAGGTCATCGAAATGTCAATAAACGCCCCTTTACTGTCCAACAGCCGTGTTTTCCACGGACAGTGATCGTACCCGGACACTATTTTTGATTTATGACTGCGTCTAAGGCGCCGACCGTGCCGAGCGAGACTTTAATAGAGAGCTGTCATCAATCTTATAGGCTAATAACACGTGAAGTTGTAAAAATGTTGATCCCACTCAATTCCTACGTGTTTGGTTCCTACTCTATAGTCCATTATTTTAAATTTCACCTAATTATTTTAATCGTACAAATTCAAGGAAGTATCAATAATTGAGAAGAACAGCAGGCTTGAACATCAGTTAATGTCACTCTTAAAATTTTTTAATTAAAATTAATTGTTATTGAAATAAAATCTGGTGAAAGATTGATTTGAATATGAACTACAGACGACTTCACTCCTATGTATAGTGACCTATAACCGGTGGTGCAACTGGAAAGGGGTTGACACTGCGCGAGAAGCTAACTCGAAAACACGCACAATGTTTTCGGATACGCAGCTTCGTATCCGAAATACTTTCTCAATCCGAAATAATACTTTCGCAATTTCAATTTGCTTCCCCTAATAAAACTACCCCGCTCCAAGTTCTACCACCAATAACAGGGCGTTCTATTACGAACACATAAGAAAGAAACAAATAAACAGAACGAAACTCACAATTCACATTTCACCATATCGGTTTTATTGATGGACACAACGCGTTACTCGTTTCCGTAAGTGTTCCGAGGTAAACGATACTCGAATCGTACGAAAAAACGGGGTAGAAATTGGAAATTCGATCGACCGATTTTCTGGAGGCTACATTACATATTTTTCGTTGTTTTCGAACGTTCGAAGAAGACGGAAAAATAACGATGTTTTGCGTTCGAAAATATGGGCATCCTTGACTGACTCACTCGAGATCGTTTAACCTTATCGTCGACGCGGCGCACAGTACGTTGAAAAGCCCGTTTTCCCAACAAAATTCTATTACCCAAATGAAAGTACATGCTTTGCAAAGAATTTTCGAGTTTTTCTGTTTCGGATTGTTCGAGAACTATGCATATACAAAGATGGTTTTATCCGTAATAAGTTGTGGATGACACGAAAAAAAAATAGTTAAAAATTACTACCGACATTACTACCGACATTTTTTGATACCTTAACCAAAGTTACCAGTGGCGTATAAATTGACATTATTAATTTAATCTCAAGAAAGTGGAAAAACAAACAAACCAACTTCAAAATAACAAGTACACACCTACAGTAACACACTCTATGTGGAACACACTAACAGAGTTGGCAAACGAATTTTAATCGAAACTTTTCACCTGCTGGTAAAGTATCCGGACGCAGTTGATACTTGTTTATCGGTTTTAATATGGTTACTTACCTCTGTAATAAATATCTAGGAACGCTTCTAAATATGAAAGTTGATTTTTCGATTTTTGTCCATTGTCAACGCATTGTGCGACGCTGTCATTCTTTCTCTCGAAAACGAGCTGGCTCGGGTCGGGCCGACAATGTTCTATACGCACACGTTATTTCGTGACAGTAGCGTACGAGAATTCGGGATGACAACCGCGCGACGGACGACAGTTCGATTTGGATAGTGCACGGGATAACCACCGGCGATTGGTTTCTCTCAGAAAACGGGAGAAAGACGAGGCAAGACCGTCGAGAGCAAGTACGAGTCACGACGGGTTCGAAAGAGCGTCAACCTACACGGGGAGGTTAGGCCTCTGTTCGAGAAACGATGAAGAGGTTAACCTCTTTCCTTCTATATTTCCCTTCCCTCCTCTGCGCACACGTTTGCACACACTCGTACACACACATACACGCACGCACGGACACACACTGTGTCCGCGGATTTCGGTTCCGTGGAAAATTCGCGCGTGTACGGGATCTGTGTTTCGCGAGCTACGAACGTAAAGAAAAAAAAATAAAAAAACTTACCCCATAAACCAGTCCACGGTATCGCGGAGATACTCGGGTAACCTATCCAGCTTGGATGATTTTCAGTTGGATCACCGCCGAGGAAAGTAGCACGAGAGTCGAGAAAACAAAATAAAATTTTCTCTCTCTCCTCACACTAGCACCAGCAGCAGCAGCGGCGGCGCACGTTTCGCGATCTCGTGAAATCTAACATGGCGAAGCTCTATTGTCACCTGTTCCCGTCATGCCTCACTTGTGCCCTCCCCCCCCTCTCTCATCCGAAAATACTGCCGATTTATCACCGCCACCGCGTACTTTCGCGCGCGGTACCACCGATCCCGTTTCCGTTTCCTCGGCTATGCCGCGGGTAACTCTGCCGTGTGCCTCTTTCACGGTCGATCGACGAGAGAAACTTCCACGGAACGGCCGACACTGCGCACACGGGAATGCCACACGGCAACGGGCGCGCACAGCTGATCGTCCGACCTCACGCGAAACCAGATCGCGCAACCCCCCGTTTGCCTACCTGACGGAAGAGGGTAGTACCTACCACCGTGCGCGCGCACCTACATTACCGATCGAGTCCAAGCCTGTGCAGTTACTTTATCGACTTAACGAACGCGCAGGCTGCTACCTTATCGACGCAACGGAGACGCGCGCTTCCACCGCGATTTTTGAATCGCCGCGTCGCACAGTGCGCTGTCATCAGTTGTCATCGATGATCGAGATCGGTCACTCGATTAATCCCTTGGCTACCATGGACGAGATATCTCGCGATTCAATATTGTTCATGCAACGCCACGGACGAGATATCCCGCTAGTCTGTTTTTCTATGTTTACAGCTAAATGTCATTTACCGGACAGTGAGGGCAATGTATTTCGTACCTACGTGCAAGATATTTTCAGTTTGCAGTTAGAATTTGGTAGGTATACAGAGGGATATAGATAATTGTGTGCTTGAAACTGACAATGCTTTAAAATTTAAAGTCCAACTTCCTCGGACACATACCTTTCAAGTTGCAACCTCATGTAGTTTGCCAGCTGACCGTTCCATTTCGGTAGAGTCCGCTATCGTACTGGAGCATTCTCTACAGAGTCGGTAATTCAGAACCGTAGACAGAAAAATGCATTGCATGCAATGTCTGTATTGTATAGCCAGTGATAGCCACCGACCACCGACGAGATACTGTTAGGGGCAAGGGCAAGGACAAGGGCAAGAGCAAGGGCAAGGGCAAGAGAGGCAACGCTTTTAAATCTGGCTTCTTCGGATAAATAAGTAAAAAAATTAATTCTCTGTTTCCTACTGAGGATCTCGATAAGAACGATTGAATTTTACCACGTTTTTATTAGCTCGCTTTCTTGTCTGTCTGTCTGTTTGTCTGTTTATTATTATTACACGTAGATTGTATTTATTCTGTTTTTTTTTAATTCTATAATTCTTACAGAATATTTTTTGTTTAATAATCATAATTTCATAAATATCGCAATAATTTTCGAATTAATTTTAAATTCCGATACTTTTTTAGAATATTACGTAGTAATTACTTTCATTTTTCCCACATCTATAAACTGTCGATTATGAAACAATGATTACAATGGTAAGTAACGATAAGGAAAATAAGAAGGCAATAAGAGTGTTATGAAATTATGCATTGTCTATGATTGTAATTGTTGTTGACACGGCGGAAACCGCGCGATTTTTGTTTTCGATTGTTCAACCGCGCGGACACGTGCGAACCAATACGAAGAGGCAAATGTAAATAAGATCTGCGCGATCGAAAACACGCGGTTTCCGCCGTGTCTGAACGGGCTCTAAAATATCGCTGTAGATGGCACCACAATGTATAAAAATATGGCGACCTACACGTCTTCGGTTTAATTTTAATTAAAAAATTTGACATTTCAAACCGCCGTAACTATGAATCAAAATTTGTGTCTCCTGAACGAATTACATGGATTACTTCATTACCTTTCATATGCAGATTAACGAGATTCGATTGATTACTGGTATTAGCGTATACTTATTTTTCGAACAAAGGATACGCGGTTTGTGAAATTTCGGCAACTACGAACGGCATAACGCAAGCCAATTCTCCAGTATCAAAAACGAGAAACCTTAAACAAAATATTTTCGCAAATTCAGAGATACGATCAAACATATGCAATGGTTGATTGGCTCGAGGCAGCGCAGCGGAATACTAAACGTTTCGGTTTAGGTGCGCTGTGCCGGCGTCGTAAGAGGAGGGTATTTTGCTTTTTGAGTCCGTATGACTACAGAGAGAAATCTGTGGGAGTCTCGCACGTCCTACGCATCTCTTTTAAGGTAAAGCCTTTGGACAGCCCTCTTTTACGTCGAGAGGTCTCCATTTATTACATCACGTATTTTTCTGAGCCTTTGAAGGAGGGGCGGAATAGTATTGTCTTCCACTCACGTATTGTCCACCGTAGATAAAACGGCTTTTGGAAAAGATCCTGCGCCGCAAAAATTCTAAATCTCTAGGTCGCTAAATAGGTAGATCAGGTAGATCAATAGTTCGCCAGACACTCTCGCACGAAAGTAATTAATTCACGAATTAGATCGGACTAGAGGGCGACCCGATTCTTTGTGCAAAATATGTTGCTACGTCACAGTACATTAACCCTTCAGAGACAACGTCTGCATACTGTATCGACTTTTACGAATATTCCAAAATTGATAACCCGAGGTCAAATCCTCAGGAGCAATACACTTTCATGCATTGTTTGAAAAATATCAAAAATGTCTAAATTATCAACAGGTTATGCTAACATCGGACGACCGATGTCGTCCTTGAATGGTTAATTTTTCAGTCCAATAATTATGATGGACAATATTTTATGCTGCATTCGTGTCATAATACAGTTATGCAATCTGGTAATACAAGAAAGAACCTTCTTCGGTTGGCCGGTAATGTGTGAAATGCGTTTCCCTGACGAGATGGGTGTGTACAGAATAGCGCTGTCAATTGACCAGCTGTCGTCATCAGCTATGGCAAGATGCTCTTTTCTGTATCTATTTCATAGAATGCGAGAAGAATTGACCTTGCTAAAATGCACGATTAATAGCAGATAAAAATCGGAATCAGCACGCAATTGTAATTTTGTTATTTGGAACGTATTCGAATTAACATATTTCTGTTTATGAAATCTCTCGTGAATGAACGTTTCTGCTTTCGGTCTACAAAATTGTCGGACTTGTCTCGTTTAAAGCAGTATTGCGTTGGTCACGTCGAGTTATATTTGGAAATCTTTGCGAGACTCCAGGAGATGAAATACTGTAAAGAGGTCAGAAACCGCGGTAAGGTGAGATCGCAGAATCAAGAGTAGAGAGCGGATACGGTTTGTGCTCGTGGGCAGGAAGTAGATCAACTTCAATTCATTGTATAATGAATCCAGTAAAAAGATCGTGCGTCGCTCTTGAAAATGTTCCTCATCTAAATATCATTTCTCACCTTTACTCTCCACAGCTTAGCCAAACAGTCATGACTAACAATCTAATTACATACATACATCTTGTAATCGATAAGATTAAAAAATTGAGTCACAGCGAGACTGATATAATTGCTGAAGGCAGGAACATTCCAGTCTCGCTTTTATTACGGCGACACCCGGTATATAGCGACAAAATCAATACCTAAGATGGGTGTATATATATAAACCTAATACATATTGCATGAGTGTGTTGAACTGACAGTTCTTAAATTCTATCTACATCATAGTATTAAATAATTATATGTTAATGATTACGATTACAGTTAATACAGTCTACATTTATAAACTAGTGTATATATGTTCCTAAAAATTGTAATAATAATAGAATCATCAGGTTCCATCAGAAAATGCATATACATTGAAACAGCAAATCCTCTCGGTCGTTACCATTTCAGCTGCATCCAAATGCCTATGATATCTATATATAGCCATAACAGAGACAGATGCATAAAATATATATAGCATGAGGACCGAATAGAAAACCGTTAGCAAGGATAAGCGAACTAACAAATGAAGAGATGCATCCTTCATTACTCCCATCCCTGCAACAAAATTTAAATGATTGTTGTAACTAAAACATTGTTGTAATGCATCAACCGTTATGGAACGGAGACACGAATTACATGAGTCACCAATCAAAATGCACGATCCAAATATGGAAGAAACCGTCGCCCATACTGTGTTGCATTCCCATCCATAAGACCCAGCAAGATTTCTCTCGGTCCACGACAAGAGCTGCTCTAATTAAATGTTCATTCAATTTACCCATTGGCTTCCCGTGGGTCGATCAATGAATATATTGCCGTTAAAGTTAATAAAACGATTGATTATATTGTGATTACTGGGACTATATTTTCCGTAAAAGGTCTGTATGTTCTGGCGTCCGTGGGTACTGCGGTCGAAGGAACACCAATCGCGAGACAGAATGAGGCCATCGGCGACCAATCGGAGCGCGCTGACGAAGCTGCTTACCGAGGATATAAATAGCTGTTCCAACGGCCGGCGTTACATTCGTTTGAGGATCTTGGACGGAGGTGTTAGCGAAAGCTTCATTACTTGCTTTAGCCAATTATCGACGTCTCACGACCGTTCCTACTTCGTTTTTGCTGAATTTTGAATCTTTACCTACAACAAAATGGTGAGTTCTCGTCTCTTTACCGATATTCACATAATCTTAAAAAAAGGCGTTGTCTTGTTGCCGGGGCATGGGCAGCCATCTTGTAACGGTCAAACACCGGCCGGCTTCGGGTTTCGCAATAACGGGTCTTCCAATAATTTCCTTTCTCGTTTCTTAATATCACAATTTTATACAATATTGAAGTCTAATATACAGTTAAAATATTTTTTATTTAAAATTTTTTTAAACTTGCTTTTCCAAATTAATTTTTTATTTTATATAAAAATCTGCGATCTATTTATAATGATATATTTCTATTGATTTTCGTAATCTTAAAATATGTTTTGTAATTTTCAGCGTGAGTGTATCTCGGTTCATGTTGGACAAGCTGGAGTTCAGATCGGTAATGCCTGCTGGGAATTGTATTGTCTGGAGCATGGCATCCAGCCTGATGGCCAGATGCCATCTGACAAAACTATTGGAGGGGGTGACGACAGTTTCAACACCTTCTTCAGCGAGACTGGTGCAGGAAAACATGTACCCAGAGCAGTGTTCATTGACTTGGAACCCACAGTAGTTGGTAAATATTTCTGAAAACCATTGAAACTAATTCTTCGAATATCTTTGTTCCAATCTCAAAGTCTTTCTTTTGTTACAAATTATATCAGATGATTGCTTAAGTTCGTGCCCGATTTTCGTAGATGTTGTAAACTGTACTCCACGGCGGAGTGAAAAAAGAAACTTATATAGTACCGCCATTCTTTTCTACAATTAGAAAAGATATATAATTGATGAATAAAGCTGTATTCTTTAAAATTTAATCATTGAATTTTATTTTCAAATCGGACACGAACTTATGCAATCATCTAATATTAATAAAGCTTCTAATAAAATTGCAGGATACCAAAAAATTCTAATAAAATACTATTCTTAATTTTCAGACGAAGTACGTACTGGTACGTATCGTCAGCTATTCCACCCGGAACAGTTGATCACTGGCAAAGAGGACGCAGCGAACAATTACGCTCGTGGTCACTACACAATTGGAAAGGAGATCGTCGATCTCGTATTGGATCGAATCCGTAAATTGTCCGACCAATGTACCGGTCTGCAGGGTTTCCTGATTTTCCACTCGTTCGGAGGTGGTACCGGCTCTGGATTCACTTCCCTCTTGATGGAGCGTCTCTCCGTCGACTACGGCAAGAAATCCAAGTTGGAATTCGCTATCTACCCTGCCCCTCAAGTCTCCACAGCAGTCGTGGAGCCTTACAATTCAATTCTCACGACGCACACCACCCTCGAACATTCCGATTGCGCGTTTATGGTCGACAACGAGGCCATCTACGACATCTGCCGTCGTAACTTGGACATCGAGAGACCCACCTACACGAACTTGAATAGACTGATCGGCCAAATTGTATCCTCTATCACCGCTTCTCTGCGATTTGACGGCGCCCTGAACGTGGACTTGACAGAGTTCCAAACAAATTTGGTACCTTACCCGAGGATTCACTTCCCGTTGGTGACTTACGCGCCGGTCATCTCCGCGGAGAAGGCGTATCACGAGCAGCTCTCTGTATCAGAGATTACGAACGCCTGTTTCGAGCCAGCGAACCAGATGGTCAAATGCGATCCGCGTCACGGCAAATACATGGCCTGCTGCATGCTCTACAGAGGCGATGTCGTGCCGAAGGACGTGAACGCGGCGATCGCCACCATCAAAACCAAGCGTACCATTCAGTTTGTTGATTGGTGCCCTACTGGTTTCAAGGTTGGTATCAACTACCAGCCTCCGACCGTGGTACCAGGCGGTGACCTCGCCAAGGTGCAACGAGCCGTCTGCATGTTGTCGAACACTACTGCCATCGCCGAAGCCTGGGCTCGTCTTGACCACAAGTTTGACTTGATGTACGCCAAGCGAGCCTTCGTCCACTGGTACGTTGGAGAAGGTATGGAAGAAGGAGAATTCTCCGAGGCTCGTGAAGATCTCGCAGCTCTCGAGAAAGACTACGAGGAGGTCGGTATGGACTCCGCGGAAGGTGAAGGAGAAGGTGCCGAGGAATACTAAACCGGCATTTTGATACGAACAAATTTTTTTTTGCAATAAAGAATCTGATTTCTATCAGCAACACTTTGTCTATGTGTCCTTTTAATAGAAACAATACCAATCCTTTATTCGAAACCTTCGTCATTGTCCTTATAATTCGTCTATCACAAAAATATTAGTATGTTACAAAAAAATTTTTTGTAACCGATGTTACCTGTAATCACAGTATGAGAAGGCGGTTTATAAAAAGAAATATGTTTTATATAGTTCAATTTTATATTTTATACAATGAATTTGATAAATATACATGTATCGTTTGAAGGCGACTTTGTTATTATATAATTATTTCGTACTCGTCTTCGTCTATGTCTATATCGTGATGGAAACGGATGAACTCGTTGTCGAGGTCCTCTTCATCCTCGTCCTCGTCGTCTATTATTCCTTGGTATAGCAAGTTGTAGCACTTGGAATCCACGCTCCGAAAGTGTTCGTACGGCGACTTGTGGTCGAGTATGGTGCTGCACAACCAGCAGAAGTATGTATTGCATCGCCAGCATGCCATCTTATTACACCCAGTTGATTTCTACGAATATGTTAAATGTATCATAAACGGCGTGCTTGAACTCAGAGTTGGAGAAAAGTTATTTCCAATAACGAATAAATCGGTTTACGGGCATTAACAATGTTGCTGTACCTCGATTTGAACATGACATTTTGGACATCTTTGACTGTTGCTCTTGATCCAGTTCTCCGACATCGTGTTTTCTACCAATATTTGTAGTTGCTTTTTGCCATAACGTTGTTCCAATTGAAGTTTACGATCGTTAGAGGCTTCTTGATACTCGGTCACTAACTGAAGCATTTGAGCTGCAATAATATACATACAGGTTGTGCTTGATAACGGTATAACAATGACTTTCACGTGACCTTGATGATGGTAATGCAAATATTAGAAAATATATGAAAAAATATCTATGATCTTGAAATCTCGAGTAATGTGACCTTGAAGAAATTTGTTTGTTTATCAGGTGACAAGTTACATTACATTCTAAAATATTAATCTCCATAGATTAATGATCGAAATGGCTCCTCAAGCATTGCATAACTTGCAAAACATACCTGAATAAATTTTGCACGGTTCTATGCCATGATACACCATTTTACAGAAAATACAAAACGCGTATCGACATACTGGACAGTTCGCCATTTGTTCGTTTGGTTCGCAACTGACTGGATATTGACAATTGCGTCGTGGGCAGTATATTATGTCCATCATAGTATCCAACGTACTGTTCAACAACAGTGAATCATACTTTGCGAACAACTCTGAACTTAACATATCTTTAATCTAAACATTTCAAGTACAATAAGTAACAGTATAAATTTCATCTAATAATAATAACGAAGAGAACAGATTACCTGAGCAGGAGATGCCTCGGAAGTGCACTTCTCCGCTGGACAACAAATGTTTTGCACGTTTCCGTCTTTGATTCTTGCTTCTAAATAACCAGTTATACAATCTTTACAAAATACGTGAGTGCACGGCATAAATTGTGTACAGTGTTTCCCCATCTTGTCCAGGAAACATATTTTACAAGCGTAGAAATTTCTCTCGAACTCGATCTGATTACGTTTGTCGTTATAATCGATTAATGCTTGAATAGGGTTTCTTCCGATCGACCCGTTTAAACTAGCTCTCTTGTCGTTGCCCTTATGTATAAAATTCTTTTTGCTCAAATATTGAGCAGAAACTTCTGTCTTCGGTTTGCTCTTCGCGCTGTCCACAGTGTGTTCATTCTCTATGCTGTCTATGACTTTACTCTTTTGAACGTTCTGTGCTTTCTCCAGAGTCTCTTGGTAACACGTATAAGCGCTGCTCATATCGATATGCTCCTGCATATTTAAAAACTCTAAACTTTCGTCTTGTAAAAAGCCTACCCATGTAAACAAAATTTCTTGCCCCTTGTTCTCTTCCCACAGCTGATCTAATCTTTTACATAATTCAGCTAACGATTGAGGACCCAACCAAGACGAATGTAAAGTGACTATTGGCGGTGATGTCGACGGATAATCTTCTGGCAAAGTAACATGTAACGTCAAAGGTGGTAAATGAGATATATTGATCTTCTGCAAAGGTTCCTCCGTGTGTCTGTTATCTTTGTACGTAACATAGTAGTCCATCAGGAGATTTATAAATATCTTGAAACTGCATTGGTAACGACTATTCTCCTCATGATGAGAAAACTCTTCCGCATTGTAGATACTTTCCAACGCAATAATCTCATCTTTCTGCTTCTCGCTATCCATTAATTCTATTTAATTAATCGACAGCAGAAAAATACCTAAGTCGGCTATAGTCCGTTAACACTGAAAAGCACAAAACAATTATAAGTTCATTAATAATATATAGACTGCGGATCTTTATGCAAAATAAAAAATGTTTGATTGCAAGTCATAGGAGCCAAATAAAAATATCTTTCTTCTTTTAATTGTCTTATTAAGCTGAAATTAATGCACTGATGTTCTTAAATATTCTTAATTCGTCCTCTGCTTTAAATTGTACGTGTCCATTTTTGTCATACATGCATAAAATCCGTAGTTTAGTAATATACATTGATTGCTCCAGATTTGAACAACCAAACTTTGCCAAAAATACAAGATACAAAGGAACGAAACATTCTTACAACTACAGTTTTGTCACAACTCTTCGACAAAGCTCCAAAAGACTAACGTCTATATTAAATTCTTTTCTTGTTTAAATCTACAGAATACAGAAATCAAATTTTGGCTGTTATAATCTGTGATATCCTGTGCATCTTTTACGATCAAATACATCGAATTATCTTTAATTACAACCAGAAGAGGAAGTTTTATTTACAGGTTATAGGTTACACAACGAGAATAATAAATTTGACATTATCGGCTACAATTATGAAAATGTAAACATACAATTTCAAGCTAACATGAATTTTCGACTACAGTTATCGAAATGAGAAAATATGTGTTAAAGGGTATTGCAATGAGGAGTAGTTGTTTCGTAATAATAAAATGATATTACCTTATTCATATTTTAAGAATAATCTCCATTCACTTTACCAACAAATATGTGTATATATATGTGTGTAGATTGTTTCAGACGTTCATTGGAAACGAACGACAGGATAAAATTGTAAAAAGCTTTTCACCGTGTCAGTGACTATGCAATTCGAGGAACTTTCGCGCACAATGCGTGTGTAATTGAATTAATTCTCTTCAATGTCAACGTATAAAACAAAATAATATGTACACATAAAAATATGCTCCGATTTAAGATACTCCGGTTTTCTATTAAAATTTCACAGGTCTAGTAACCGAATAATTTTGGAGCTGCGATTCGTTCTCGTGCTTCTGCGTCGTGACCGCAACTATGTATTAGCGCGCCTAATGTATTTTGATTTCCAAAAAATGTGCGTCCGCCAGGAGATGATTTTTTTCTTACGTCAAATTGGATGCGTGTCGCTACAGTCGTGCCATTTTATTCAAAAAGTGACGTGTAAATGGCAAGGCAGGCCTGCTCCTCGTAATATCGCATCATTAGGAAAACTGAGCAAGACGTTAGAGAGCAGCGGAGACGTATTGGTTTAAAAGGCAGTTCTAGTTCTAGCTGAGCCAGGCAAATTAAATATTCTCAATCACGTTTATTTTTCCGTCGAATATATTCAGAGTAATTTACTGTTAATCGTCAATCAATTTATCATAAGTAGATTGCGGATGTTTATGCAAAATAAGAAGTTTGTGCATCAATTGCAAAGACGTAGGAGCTAAATATAAATTAATACTGTTAAAGTCTTTTAATATTTTCACTGTTTTAAATTGCACTTTCTCATTTTTGTTATAAATGTAAACTTTGTTGTAAACTATAGTTGTAAACTATAGTTGTTCATGCAAACGTAACTAGAATCCAGAAAATAGTGGGGATAAAAATGCGCCGCAAAGGAGGTCTGGGAAACGCGACGTTACGGAGGAAAATCTGCATATCTGTTGTCAACCACGTTGATCGGCTGTTTTGTACATATGTTCTGTTGTGTTTTCCGGGCAGTTTTTTCGAAAATCCTCTGACATGAAGCACGGTGACGACGCTTGGAAATTTTTCTTCCCTTTAGTAACTAATTTCGGGATGTCCTGTGTCGCGTATGTTTTGACTGTACGCCTAATACCGCGGATAAAAAACATGTTTATCAAAGCTAACCTCCACGGGATTGACATGAACAAAAATACCGGCGAAAAAGTGTAAGTCAGACTTTGATAACACATGACGTTCACGTGTGATACTATTTTCGTCTATGGGAATAGGTAATTTGTACATTGAATGTTCTTTTATAGGCCGGAGGCGTTCGGTGTTGTTAGCGGGTGCCTCTTTCTTATAACGCTGTTTCTGTTCATTCCCATACCGTTTACAGATTATATATTCAGTGACATCAACTTCCCCCATAACGAGGTATGGAATAAATTATTTATACTACATAGAACGATATTAACACGTACGAACTATAGTTTGAAAATTATATGTGACATTCAATTAAGCGTCTTGCCAGCAGAGAGAGAGCGACGAATGTGTTAATACTAGCGATATCTCCGAAGTCCTTACAATTCTTCTATGACTTTCTGTTTATTTAAAAACAGGTTGAATAGAAAAATAAAATTTCTAAGACTTTGGAGACCAACGCATTTACTAAATAGCCAACAAACATTCTTCTGGGAAAATTTTGATTACAGTTTATGGAATTTTTGGCTGCTCTACTTTCAATTTGTTGTATGCTACTTTTGGGTTTTGCCGATGATGTTCTGGACCTTCGTTGGCGTCATAAACTATTACTGCCAACGATCGCTTCATTGCCACTTTTAATGGTCTATTATATTAATTTCAATTCCACACTAATCATAGTACCGAAACCCTTAAGACCCTGGTTTGGTTTCTCTGTGGATTTATGGATACTCTACTATTTGTACATGGGAATGCTAGCAGTTTTCTGTACAAATGCTATAAACATATTAGCTGGCATAAACGGTTTAGAAGTTGGACAGAGCTTGGTGATCTCGATAAGCATACTTATTTTTAACGTGATCGAGTTGTCGGGAGACCTTTGGAAAGCACACCAGTTCTCATTGTATTTCATGCTTCCGTATACGGCTACATCATTGGGCTTACTAAAATTTAATTGGTAAGTTGCGCATAATATTGACAAATTAATACAATGTTAGTCTCATTGGAAAACATTTAGATATCATCGTCACCAAAAATATTAAACTTATAATTAGACTGCAGATCTTTAAAAATATCAGAAGAATTTAATAATACTGTTACATTATTTTCAACTTATCAAACATATTAAGAAAGAAGATAAATTTCTATTTTGCTCCAGATTGTTGCAATACAGTTAGAAAATGTTTATTTTGCATAAAGATCCACTGTCTACTCGTAATTTTCAACTTCTCGCACAAAAACGAAAACGTAATTTTCGTGAAAGAAAATTTGAAATACGTTGGATCAGACCGAATAAAGACAACTCCAGAATTTTTATTTCTGTATAACTTATATGTATAAATCATTTAATATTTATAATTCATAATCAACATATTACTTTAGTATATAAATTCAGTACAGTATCATATAGTTTACACTGAGTATTGAGTATGAGTTAATATCACAGTCGGGTGCGACCAGTATGTCAGTAATAGTCTAATTTAGCATAAAAATTCTCTACTAGCCAGTCATATTTCCATGTATTGTTAAGTATTGTTTCAGGCGCAAAATACAGGTCTCGAGATTTCGAGACTCGTAGGAGATTAGTTTTTCCGTCTAACCATAGTCCGCTTCCTATTAGGTCCTCGATGAACGGTACATCGATAGTTTTCTCTAATTGAATCTCGTTCGATTTCACTTTGTTGTGCAGGCTGGTTATAATGTTCGCCGGCGCCTGGCACAGATAACAATACCATCCGCCGTAATGATTCAAGTCTCCTATTACTAGGCCTAAACTATCCCTCTCGCTCAAGTCTTCTTCTAGTTGTTGCAGCATGATGGGATTCGATTGATAAGCTTCGCGCATCAATCCGATCGTGCACGCGCCAACCGTTATCGTTGTTTTAAGTGGGTGTTGCCAGAAGAATCCGTAAACTGACCATCTTAATCTAAAGCCGATCGGTTGCGGCCAACCATTGTATACCTTGAGGAACATTAATGCCCTGGAATTCAGTACTTGTTCGGATTCAGTCGTTACATAAATATCGTCGTCTCTTAAATTTCGTACTACAGTCTTAATCTTCTCCCAAATGTATTTGGATACTACCCTCAGCGGCTTGTGCACCTTCGCTGCTATATTAATATATAAAATTTTCTTCTGTTCCTGCTGCAATAAACCTTTGAGTAGCTTATGGTGAAAATTATCCTCGGCGTTACTGAAATCACAGATTACAAAAAGATCGACTACGTTGTATAACTCTTCTACTATCACCTCCGCGATCGCCGAATTGTATTCGTTCAGAAAAAACGTATGAATGATACGCCTAGCAGTTCTACGATGCTTCAGCTTGACGTTCTGTTTCGATGCCATGATCGCTCTCCAAACGACCTCCGGCTGGCCACAATCCGAACCGTGCCATCCTTGTGTGCAAATACATTTTTCAAAGTTTTCTTCGCTGCTTCTCATCTTCTGATTATCCACTCCGTGCTTCCAACAAACGGTATGATTGTACACATCGAACAAAGTGTAAGTCTTGACATCTTGCAGCGTTATCTCCCCGTTGATTGTCTGGTAGATGGGAAACCTTTTGCGATTGGTCGGTTGCGCTCGAGGCTCCTGTTAGAATTTCCATTTTGACATGGAACAACGGTTAGAGCACGTTTTAACATTTAGCGTTTTCTACTATATTTAAGAGAAAGTTCTTCCAAAATTTAAAAGTCATCTCTACTATCCCTAGCGGAAATTATTCGACACAACCTGGCACAGTGCAGTCTTCGAATGACCTGGATTACAAAATTATATTGTGATAAATAAGTTATGCGGAGTCTTTAGACAATTTCTGTAGAAGGAAAACAAAAGAACTTTTTCTTATACTTAATACACGGAATACAGAGTTCATGATACTCTTACCTGTACCTCTTCGAATTTCACGAATGTAACAGAGGTATGCGTTGTCGGCACGGTTAATTCAGAAGGCGGAGTAGTAGCGACATAAATCATAACAATAAGAACTTGCAAAACTAACAATGTGTAAAGCAAGGCCAGTTTCCCATCTAAGCGGGACTGCATCTCACTACCGTCCTTGCTTGAATTTGTCAGTTGCGCATCTTCCGTACCATGAAATTTTTAATGCCGAACCTAAAGTCTCTGTTACCAGAGGGACCTAGCCGAAAGCATGTGTATAGTCGATGTACGAGTCTGAAAAATGAACAAAATACTTTCTGTTACTCTACAATGGCTTTACAGGAACTTGGACGAAATTAGAAATCTTTACTTTGTCAAGACCATATTTGAAACGTGAAAGTTAGACGAGTTCACGTGTGTGTGCAGTGAAAAATCTCGAATTGTACGTTGAAAAATTTCAAATCATATCTGTCTGAATGTGTTGAACAGACTCGCGGTGTGTAGACGAGGTGAATACCTTTGGTTCGTGACGTTTAAACCGTGACGTCACCGCTCCCCGACGTGCCATTTAATTCTGAAATGGCCCCGATTGCACGTGAACAACTCGCTCGGTGGATAGAACGGTGTCTTCTAGCCTGTCCGCGACGTTCCTCCGTTCGGTGAAGCGGTTTTATCGTTGCGCCACATATTTTCCGAGTTCGAGCGACGAGTCTTTCGTTTGAAGAGGTCCCGCCGTTCTACCAAAATCTACCTCGTCGAGCCTCCTCCTCCCAACGGCAGAAAAACCACGCCCGAATGCTCTCCCACGCAACGTCGTTCGTCGAATCCCGTCGACAAGCGCGATCGCGATATCTCCCAAGGCGCACGCGTCTCAAAACCTCGCTAACTCATTCATTATGAGCATCTACGGGGTGAGTCACTTCACGTGACCACCTCGAATCACTCGCTAACTCATTATCATGTCAGATTTTAGAGTCTAACCAATTTTCTAAGATTCTAATTTCCTAGATTCTTTCTAGAATTAGATTCTAACCAGAACGGCGACAGATTTGAAACAGCATCTGTTATATTCTCGGTTATGTTAGTAGATTGGTGGCAGAAATGTACAGGGTGTCACAAAATTATATGTCGCGGATGCCATAGCGCGATTCTACACCCCCGATTTAGTCGAAAATGATATAAGGAAACCTCCGCAAAATTGACCTTGATCGTGAAAAACAAGGTCAAAAACCCAAATTTTTTTTAAGATTTAATTATAGACTATTATCTTAAAAAAGAATTTAGTTTTTTTACTTCGCTACCTTTTATTAAAAAATTTTGTCGCGTCCCAGGTTGGACACCGCTGATTTACAGGGTGGTATCGAGAGCATATTTAATTATAGACCAATTTATTATTCTTCAACTCCTTGCACTTTTATCTTCTTCGTATCTGTTAGGTGTAGAAACAAGTTCTTTCTATATGTATATTAATTATAGCTTTGTACAATCAATACAGCTATTCAAATGGGAAAAGGTTCAGTTTATTGGAATATGAAGGTCACTTTCAACTATTAAATCGAATACTCAATACTTTCTCTCAGATTTTGATGGTTCTAAATGTTTGAAAGTCAATACTGTCTAGGATTGACCGTGATTTTTAGATGAGTGGTTATACGTGTAGAAATTGAAAAAATCAATTTTTCTGAAAGTATGCCACATTATTCTCCAAGAGCTATTGCAACTGCTATTTCGTTTTCTGTTTACTCCATTCACATTTGCAATCGTTTCGAAATAATGGAAAGTGATTTAATAATCTGAATCACGTTTTTTTTTTGTTCAAGGTACCCAGCACAAGTATTCGTAGGGGACACATTTTGTTACTTGTCAGGAATGACATTCGCCGTTGTTGGCATCATTGGGCATTTTAGCAAAACCACATTGTTGTTTTTCATTCCGCAAATTATTAATTTCCTGTACAGTGTACCACAATTGTTCCATTTTATACCATGTCCTAGACATAGATTACCAAAGTACGTTTTCCAATTAATTAACTCTTCCACTGATACAAACGACACTTATTTCCACATTTATTTACAGATATAATAAGGGGATAGACAAATTGGAGCCTAGCAATACTGCATTTCACAAAAATGACATCGGTTTTATCGGTACGACAACGCTAGGGGTGAGCGGGTACCCGAGCCTTGGATCGGGTTTTGATAACTCGGGTCAGGACCCGAAAATCTATCGACGTAGTCGATTATAGACTAAATCGACGTTCGGGTCTGCGAACAATAAAAATTTTCGGGTTCCCGACCCGATTTCGAGTTCAAGTACCCGGATATCACGAATTTATTTCCGAACCCGAATTTCCGGATACCAGCCCACCCCTAGAAAACCCAATCATTTCAGTCGATTTTTTATATAATTTTATATTACTTTGACTGAACATTAATTTTTAATCTCTAGGTAAACTCGTAATGTGGATATTTACGAAACTCCGTTTAGTGAAATGGCGAGAAGATAAATCGAACTATGTCACTTGTAACAACTTTACTTTAATCAATTTTGTATTAATCAAAACCGGTCCGCTCAAGGAGTCTACGCTTTCAATAATTCTATTGTTGATTCAGGTAAGATTCAATGATAATTCGATCAGTTCATAAATTCTATTTTCTATTATTAAACGACCGTTGATGTTTCAGGTGTTTTGCAGTTTATTAGCGTTTGTTATAAGATATCCTCTCGCTTCGATCTTTTACGACGTCTGAAAGAGCATATATGAAAAATCAAGGTATATACAGCGTTTTGTATAATTATATATACATTATTATTTCGCGATGAAATAATATATTGTTCACGGACTTATTTTTGTACAAGAATTTTTCAATGTACATGTACTTTCAAGCTCTTGTATCTATTGTTTATATAATTGTACATTTCACGAATCATTGTAAACAATGTAAATATTACTTTACTCGTTCTCGGGAGAAATAAATATGTTCCTCTTCAGTTTTTAAATCGTCTTGGTCAATAGTGACAAATGCCGTAATATAGTGGGAATCAAGTTGTAATATTAACAAAATAAAATTTTTATACCATTTTAAAAATAATACAATAATAACATTGATATATACATGTATATATATATAAATATGTGTATGTATATGTATGTATATGTATGAGCGTTACACAGTTCTATCAAAAGTGTTTTATATGCATTATATACAAAGTAATATAAAATACAATATCAGACTCACAGTTACAATTGTCAATAAGCTATTATAAATTATAAGTATATTGCGCTAAAGCTGTTTTGAAAAGTGTTGTTCTTGCATCATCGACGATTGTGTATGTAAACATAATATACATTTATATATATAATATGCATACGTTCCTGAATATTGCAAATAATGGTGAGCGTCCTTGTTATTTAAATATATTTAACACGACAAATTCACAACAGAATAAATCATGTATGGTGTACATAGGAATTTTACAATCGTGAATCCTTTGCGGAGAATCAATTTTAATAGTCAACGATCAAACTGGTATATATATAGTACCTTTCCACGAAACCTTGCGTCTAACGTGACCGGATAAGAGAAGCCTTTGCGAATGGAACATTTCGAAAATTAAATGCGAACGAATTTGCCTAAGGAAATTGTTGAAACACGCTTGACGAACAGCAGTTTCAATCAGTCAGCAATCTGTGCCACAGTTTTCTCCTCCGGACGAGGCGCTCGTATATAGATCGATTAAGCGATAGATACGTACACGTGGGTCTGTAACTGTGAGAACAATTTCTATAGCATTAGGACATGTTTCTTGAATAGAGTGCCGTTTTCATAAAATTACATTTCAGAGTCGTATCATACACGATGAAAACTTTATTCTTTAGTTCTGGTAACCATGTGTATTCTCGCATATTCAAAGCTTTCAGTGACGACAATACCAGGACATCGTGAAAACTTATGAAACGCTGCGGAGCATTATATCTGGGCCTAATTTATCTTGCAGCCTGAGCTGCGTTTTCACAGAATCTCTTAGACCAAAAATGTGTGTGAGCTCTGTGAGTGTACGACCCATCGCCAAGACTTCGTCGAACAATGTAAGTGCCTTCTCCAGATTTCCCCTGTTGAACAAACGATATTTCATCAATTATTCGAAGAACGTGCTTACGGGGTATTCTGGTTTTTCATCTTCAAAAAATCAATTTTTCTTCAAGTATAAATGTTGTAGAGTATGAGCGCGAAAGGACTTGATTGTGTTCAAGTTCGAACAATGCAACTCGCGGCCTCGAAAATAAGAATACCCCTTTCATTCATGATTAACATAGATGCTCTATTTGAAACACTGTACACGGTGATATCAACCCACCTTTGGACTTCAATTGTTGCTAGAGTCTCGTACGCAAATTCACATTTGCTATCTAATGCCAGTGCTTGATTGATATATTCAATAGCTTTATCCATGTCCCCATGCCATTTCAATTGTAACAAACCTTTATGTACAAGGACTGCAGCGTTGCTTGGATCTTTCTCGAGTGCTTTAGAAAAGTAAGTATCTGCTTCCTCATATTTCTGCATATCTGACAGTATCTGTATTGATGGATGAATAATATGTTATGATTATTAAAAGAAGAACATTTTTATCTTGCCTCCTGTGCTTTGCAATCGAGATCATTTTTATTTTGCAAAAATTCCACCATGCGAATATATACCTGAGCGAATAAGAAGTAACAGTCGGCGAAGTTCGGGAATTTCTCGAAAGCCTTATCGAAACGTTGCATGGCGTCGCCTGATAATTCTGTATCCCTGGTGATTGCACCATAATGAAAGTCTGTATAGCATTTTTGCACGAAAGCATGCGCGAAATCGGGATTTAGCTCCACAGCTTTCGCGAAGTCATCTTTAGCCTCTCCTGATTTCTCCACAAGCAAATTGACCTGTGATCATGCAACGATTAGCATTTTGCTTATATTTAGGAAATAGATTTTTTGTCATAGATTCATCGAGCATCGTCATTACCATCCCTCTGTGCATATAAATATCACCGTTGTTGGCATCAAGTTTCACAGCCGACTCGAAATCGTTGAAACATTTTTCTAGATTTTCTAAGTACATATACACATTGGCTCGTTTTACTAAGGCATTCACTTTTATATCCTTCGAAACATTCTCGCTATCTATAATAGTAATAAAATCGTTTATGGCATTGTCGTATTGTCCTAACAACGAAGAAAACGAGGCTCGCAAAAGTAACAGTTCCATTTTGTGTGGCAATGTGTCCGATTCGGGATTTTCCAGTCCTTTGGTACAAAGTGGTATTATATCATCGTATTTCTCTTTTCTCAAATGATCCAGAATGTTGATGAAATCCCTAAGCATTTTAAAAGATATACATACAAAAATATACATAACAAGAACTTATAATAATTCTTTAATAACCGAAATACATACGGAGATAGGTTACTGTTGTCGCTATTACGGAGTAGTGTAAAAACGGGATCATTATGAAAATGGTTCATGTAATTTTTGATCACCTGTTTGCTAGGCATAGCATAATCTTTTTTGTTCTTCAGATATTCCACCGCGTGTTGTTTACCTACGCAAGAACAGCTTACAATTAATGTTTAAAGCAGCAAATTTGTTATCTAGTTTGGCAGACAATGAAATCTACCTAATTGCTTTAAAACCCTGTCTGCCATTTCCAATGTCGCTTGATTGCAAAAATTTTCTAGAATACAAGTAGCCGTAACGTCTTCTAACGCCGATTCTAAATCATTGCAACGCTCCATCACTCTCGCTCTACGTAATAAGGCTTTCGGATATCTCCGTTTCAATTCTAAGGCCTTTGTACAATCTTCTTTTACAGCATTGTATTTTTTCTGTAATACATGTTCGTTGATAACAGGCTCGAACATTATTAAACATCATCTCGAAGTTTCATTAACAATAAACCTACCACGAGGGGTCAAATGACCCATTTTAGATTTTTTATTTGACAATTATTGAGATTGTAAAGGTGTTTTCATGGGAATTGATTGAATACATTTTTTGACTCCAGTATATATTATAGTAAAAATCGCACAAAATATAAATAAATTTAATCTTGTTATTTTTATAATACCATACACATTAGTCACTTTTGGTGGTCGGTAGGTTTAGTGTTAATAATCGTAAATTCTAAAAATTGTTACCAGTTGTTCGTAAGCTGCTGCTCTGTTTTGGTAAAACGTAGCGAGGTCTTCGGTATGTTCTTTCGGGCATGTTTCGATCGCGTTATTGTATTGGGCAATTGCCTCATCGTACGTTCCTATTTTGAAATAACGGTTTCCTTCGTTCTTAAACCTCCGAGCTTTTTCCAGTAGTGTCTGCAATATAATTTACCGATTTAATTGAACAGTGTGTAGAACATACAATCTAACAAGATAATAATAAATCTCATTGTAGAAGTGACACTAATCTAATCACAACAGCAATGACGAAACAATAAATTATCGGAATAAACAGATTTAAGCGCGCCCCCAGCTTACGTTTATATTGTACGAAAAAAAGTGTATATCTCTAACCTCAGTTTCGGGGGTAGTGTTCGGTGGACAATCACCGTCAATTGAAATTTGTTTATCAGCGGCCGGTGTGCCGGTCTCCTTCGAGTTACCCTTCGATTTACCTCGGATCGATTTTGGCGATTTCGGCTTGTTGCTGTTCTTGTAATACATGTAACCGAGACCTAGAGCAACCGGCGCCCCAACGGCCAAGGCAAGTTGCCATTTTGGTAGTACAGAACCGGTCATGTTGACCGCACTAGGTGTCATTTCTCTGTGAATTCTTCAATGTTCGTCGGTGACACGAGTTATCTTCCTCTCCCGTTTTTCACCGGAATTGAACAGATATTAAAACCACCAGCGCAAACTAACATGAGGTCGAACAACCATGCGGGGAGAAGAAAAATCACACCGCAGCCGCACTCGCAGATGAACGTCTCTGACAGTCTCCGATCGAGTGAACAGGATTAGTACGAGTTTCCACCGTCGTGTGAATTCTATTGGCGATCAAGTTCCCACTAGACGTTCCCCCTCTCGTCCATCTTGATCAACCAGAGTTGAATACCGGCCAGAACACACAAGGTATCCATCGGAACTGACCTGTAGGCCGACACCACCCTGGCCAGGTCGATCCTTTGGGTCCTTCCAGGTTCTTCTGAGCAGACTCTTATTTGCCACCCTGTGAGCTGCTCCAGCCCATATTGGTGCGCCATACATAACTATTGACTCCATTACTCATGATTCATTACAAATATTGTAATGAACGTTGTTAAATAATTAAAAGTGAAGAAAATGAAAAGTTGTAGAATTTTTCGATAATGGCAAATCTTCTACATTTTTTGATTTTATGCAATTAGTAGTTACGTATTTCGTAATTTGAACAAAATTCTAGGACGAGGGATTAATTTGTTAAACAAATTGGCATTAATAAACCGTTGCAGTACTCGATTCATTATTTGTAATTGTCCATTTGTAAGTGTCCGTTCACACACATAAGCATAAAAACTAATGCTTCTCTTGCTACAATTTCATGTTCGCAAGCAATATCCTTTCCAAAATCGATGTAACCACTAAACTTTGTACCATCATATTCTACATGTTCCCTAATCGCTACTTCATCGAACATTAAAGAACCTATTAATTTGTAACTTGTATTCTTCACCCATTTTAGAATCTCTTTGTCGTAAACTATCTGAGCTTTGTTCTTGCTCCGTCATACCGGATGAGCTACTCGGGTTAAGACTTGCATTGATTGTTTTGCTTCCTTTTATCTCACTAACGTTTTGTTCATCTCAGAAAGTAGGAGAAGCTTTTCTAACTTTTTTATATAATACATCATGTATCTTATTCGATGGGTTATCCTTGATAAGATTATTTAAATAATTTGTTTTGTTTCCTACCTTATCAAAACAAAGATCATGCAATTTTTCAAAGATAGGACAAATATTAATTCCTACTCCACATAATATCTTAGATAAATTTTTCGGTGTAAAAAGTTTTTCCTCGGTTAAGAAGTGATTCAAATAATTTTCTTTATTAAAACATGACTTATGAAAATTTCTTAAAATAGAAGTGGCATTATTCCCAGCCATAGATAATATATTAGATAAATCACACGGCATAAAACCCGCCTTAGAGAAATCATCTAAAAGCTGTGTTTTGTTCCCTGCTTCGTCAAAACAAACATCATTAAAATCTTTTAAAGCAGAACAAACATTAGCTCTTGCTCCATGCAATATATTACATAAATTATTCAGCGTAAAATTTTTTCTCTCATTTAAGAAATGATTTAAATACTTTTTCGTTTCTCCTATAAAGCAAAAATCATAAAATTCTTCTAAACTATCTGCTGCTCCACTCAATATATTGCATAAATTGCTCGGTCTGAAACCTGCATTATAGAAATCATCTAAAAGTTCTGTTCTTTCTCCTTCGTCATCGAAACAGACACTATGAAATCTCTTTAAAATAAAAGAAGCATGAACTCCTGCTTTACATAACAAACAAGATAAGTTACCTGGCTCAAAATCTGCATTATAGAAATCATCTAAAAGTTTTGTTCTTTTCCCTTTGTCATTAAAACAAACATCATACAATTTTTCAAAAGCATCTTTAGCATCAGCTCCTGATCCACTTAATATACCGGATAAGTTATGTATCGTAAAACCGTTTTTCTTAATAAAATGCTTTAAATGCTGTTTTTTATTTTCTTGCTTATCAAACCAAAGATCATATAAGTCTTTAAAAGCCTTTGCAGCGTTAGCTCCTGCTCCACTTAAGATACTGGACATATTAGTTAGATTTATACCTTCTTTTTCTAGGGTTTTTAAATACTGCGTTTTATCTCCTTGATCATCAAGACAAAGGTCGTATAAGTCTTTAAAGGCTTTAGGGGCATTAGCTCTTGCTCCGTGCAAAATATTAGATACATTAGTTAGACTTATTTCTTCTTTCTTTAGAGTTTTTAAATATGGTGTCTTATTTCCTTGCTTATCAAACCAAAGGTCATATAAGTCTTTAAAAGCTTTTGCAGCACTAGATCCTGCTCCATTCAAAATATTGGATACATTAGATAGATTTATTCCTTCTTTTTCTAGACTTTTTAAATATTGTGTTTTATTTCCTTGCTTATCGAACCAAAGATTATATAACCCTTTAAAAGCTTTTGTAGCATTAGCTCCTGCTCCACTTAAAATACTGGACATAGTAGATAGATTTACTCCTTCTTTTTCTAAAGTTCTTAAGTATTGTGTTTTATTTTCTTGCTCGTTAAAAAAAGTATTATATAGTTCTTTAAAAGCTTTAGGGACACTAGCCCCCACTCCATGCAAAATACTGGATACATTAGATAGATTTATTCCTTCTTTTTTTAGAGTTTTTAGATATTGTGTTTTATTTCCTTGCTCATCAAACCAAAGATCATATAAATCTTTAAAAGCTTTTGCAGCTTTAGCTCCTGCTTTACTTAAAACACCAGACATATTAGGTAGATTTATTCCTTCTTTTTCAAGAGTTTTTAAATATTTGGTTTTATTTCCTTGCTTATCGAACCAAAGATTATATAAGTCTTTAAAAGCTTTTGTAGCATTAGCTCCTGCTCCACTTAAAATACTGGACATATTAGGTAGATTTACTCCTTCTTTTTCTAGAGTTCTTAAGTATTGTGTTTTATTTTCTTGCTCATCAAAAAAAGTATTATATAGTTCTTTAAAAGCTTTAGGGGCATTAGCCCCCACTCCATGCAAAATACTGGATACATTAGATAGATTTATTTCTTCTTTTTTTAGAGTTTTTAAATATTGTGTTTTATTTCCTTGCTCATCAAACC